>LPNX010390437.1:488647-519301 GCA_001517045.1 Pseudotsuga menziesii
CTTTGGTCTGCAAATCTGGAAGATATGGGCTGCTCTCAACATCTATTGTTGCTCTAATACTTTCACCTGTTGAACTTTCAATCTGTTCATCATATTTCAATTTTTCAAAGGAGGCAATATGATCTTGATAAGAATCTAAGGTAGTGGATGTATAACTGTTTGAAGCATCTATACTATGGCCATCATCCTGTAGATCATCAATATCCTCTTCCTTGATAGCAATATCTAAAAATGTTACATTCTCATCTTCAACCAATTCTGAATCTTCAACTTCTTTATGACATGTTTTGAACTCTTGACTGTACTCATCATCGTGGTTCTTTAAAACAGAAATTGTATGATAAACCTCAGCCTGTTCACAACAATCTTTTAAAAAGAGTTCAGCTGGGTACAGATACTTACAATGCTTCCGAAAGCATGTGTGGAATTCTTTTAGTGAAGAGATGCTAGCAGCGGGAAGACAAAAATACCAATCTCGTGCATCTCGCTCAAGTGAATACATGACCATCTTCATGAGCACATCTTCATGCTGGATATTTAGCTGAACCATACATTGATGAAATTTGATAAGGTGATCTGATGGGTTATCCTCTTTGTTTTCCCTAAACCGTGGAAGACAATCTCCCCAAATCTCCATAGTAGGTACTGTATTTGGAAAACCTGGAATATCAGAAAAATTTAACGGTGCAAACCTTCGAGCCACCATAGCTTCCATGGACATTGGCCCGTACATTTTGAAATAGTGGAGTCGCCAATCAATTTGTCAAGATAGATTTTGTTTCTTCTTCTTAGAAAGAGAAAGGGAAGATAGTGGTTCAAATTAATCAAGGCTGTATAAAGCTAGGCATGACTGAAACCTTCTAATTCTTCTAGCAGCCACTCTGTCAAACCTGGTGAAAATATAGCCTTCAGGATGCTGGTTTAATTCCACCACTTAAACTAGGAAAATAGATGAGTATCCCAGGGAAGATATGCTTCAGCTTCGTCCCCGGCAACGGCGCCAAAGATGTTTGTGTCAGAAATTGTTACTAAGGCTAGGGTAACAAGCCAACACAATCTCAAGAGAAAAAACTCAATTCAAACTAGGGTTTAGGGTTTTGTTTATGTGTTTTTGGTTGCAAGCTTCAAGATCATGCAGGGAATACATTCAGAGTAAAAGCAACAACTAAATCATAGACATAAACTGATAAAGATGCCCAAACATATCACACAAATCCAACAAAGATACTATGCTGTGGTTCATGCATTAAAAGATAAGCATTACCAGAAAAAGACATTAACTAGCAATGAATTTACCATTTAAGAAGCAAAACATGCTCAATAACAAAGCCAACATAGAAAAAATGTGGGGGAAAGAGTCATATATATCATTATTTCATCAGTAAATGCATATGAGAGTTACAGTACCAGTTCTCTGAACAAGTCTGATAGTACAAGCAGCTAGCAGACCTCCTGATGCTCCCAAAATCCAGAACCCCCAAAGTGTCCTTTCCACCTCTCTAAATAGTTACAAAGAAGTAGTTCCATCTCCCCTTCATTAGGTCGAAATTGAAACTACCCAGCAGTTACATTAACTAACTAACTCAACTAATTTACTAAAAATAGCAAATCGGATTCCTGGCAAATATGGCGAATTTCTGGAAAATAGGTGTCAAAGAAGCTTCCATATCTCTCAATTGGTGACACATGTGTAAAAAATGAGAGATTTTTTTGTAAATGGGTCCATTATGGACAAAAACCTCTCTTTGTTTGTAAAACTTCATCTCCAATCGATCAGAATATGCCCCACAAAATGAACACTAAAACAGGAAAATATTGAATATTTAAACTCCCTGAAAAATAGGCTGCAAAGCTTTAATTGAATCTTTCAAACCTTAACATCTGTTGCAAAACTGAGAGAGGTTTTTGTATATAGGTATCTCAGGAACAAAAACCTCCTTTGGTTTTCAAAAATTCCTCTCCATTAGCTCGTGGTAGGCATTTGACTTCAATCACTCAAAACAGGAAAAATAGAGCAGAATTCTGTTTCTCTTCTTTGTCTGAGTTAAATGGCTGGCCTGTTGTAGTAGTTTGTTCATCATTAGTCAAAATCTCCAATCCTCTCATCCCTTTCCTTCAGGTTTTGTTAATTTTCTCAATACATATCTGAACGACTTCTAATAGTTCTTGGTTGTTTTCATCATGTTTGAGACCTTCCTGATAAGTTTCCATGGCTTTGTCATATTCTTTCATGAAGAACTGAACAACAGCTTTCCTAGAATAGTGATGGATCTAGCTCAATACACTTATTCGCATCCTCAAGACCTTCTGGCAAAGCTCCAAGCTTTGTGTAACAAGCTGCTCTGTTACTGTAGACCCTTGCATCCTTGGTGCTTCGGTATAATGTTTTATAGCCTTAGGATATTACTGTTGCTTAAAGAATTCATTTCCTTTCTCCCGCTCTTCATCTGCCACTTTGGATCAAAGTCTTCCTGTTGCTCCAAATCTTTCTTTGCTCTCTCAGCTTCATTAAGCTTCTTCAATGTATCTGGAATATCCATTGGTTCTGGCTCTGGCTCTGGCTCTCGAAACTCTTCAGTTTTAATGAGCAACTCCATACAACCTTCTTGACTGATATACTTGTTTTCAAAAGCAAAATAAATCTCTCCACCAAGTGGAATGATTCAGATCTCCGAGGATTTAATGTTCTTCATCAAGCCTTGTTGAGAGTCTCTGTTTTCTGCTTGAAATAGCATTTGCTTGACAACAAAACCTCCCATGCTGTGAGTCACAAACACAACAGGTCGATCCCCAACACCTGCTGCAACTAGCTTATTGAACATCATTGAACTCACTTCATCAAGTGGTATTGTAGCTCCCAACCACTGAGATAAATTTGTCTTATGTAAAATTTCAGACAAGCTTCTGTAAAATATTAATGGACCAAATTGTTCTCGTTCTGAATCTGGATGTCTCTTCATTACAATTAAATTCATGGTAGAAATGGCTTGCAATTTTATGCTCCTGCCTGCACTATCCAGCATTATTTGATGGAGCTTCCTGCATTTCTTCTGTAGAAATGTACTCTTGAGGAAAACTTGTCTGAAGCAACAGCATCAACTATATTAAGCTTGCCAGCAGTAGTTAGCTTATTCACATTCTCTGATTGAAACTGATCATTATTGTTTTGTGTGTCAGGTAAGTTGAGATATTCACAAGTGCCATAATCATTGTCCCAATGAAAATATGTCCTGCTTTCAATGGATCCATTCTTGAAACTGCAATCGTGGCACAATGTACAGTTCAATACTCGCAAGGCACTTTGAACAATTTTCACATCTTTAAGAGTACAAAACTCGAGCAATTCTTCTATGAGAGCCTCAACTGGTGCCATCGCATTTGCAACTTTGGTTAAAACAAAACGCAGCTTCAAAGAAAGTAGATGCATTTTCTCTGCTTCAGAATCTTTAGCGACATTCATCAAATGGCCTCCCATAGACAAGTCATTGTGAATGATGTCCTTTGCCTCAATTAATTTCTCCAAAACGACTTCCAGATATGGCATTGCACTGCTGTAGAGCATCTAATGCAGAACTAAATGGTTGAATTGCAACAAACTTCACAACTTTCCCAAAATGATTAAGATCAACTATAGAGTTCTGAACGGCTTCTATGCTCTGGCCAATTTCGTCCAATCCATGAGCCTCAAATAATCCATATCTAGATGCAAATTCAAACAGCAAATAAAGAGCAATTTCAGAACGAGCCTTATGAGATGCGATATTAAGCTATAAGCTGAATATTGTTATGGAAAATGCAGCAGGCTTTCCTATTAACCTAGTGAAAACCCCACCAAGATCAAATACATCAACCAGACACTCCTTCTCATTCATGCAGCTTTGTTTGAGAAATGTAACCATCAGAGTGATCTATCTTACGAAACCAGGATTCTTTCCCTCATTCATGATTTGCAGGTTATAGCTTCAAGTGTGAAGCAATCACATAATGGGCTTCTTCGCGCTCCAATGGCTGAGCAGAGGATACAGGAGACGTAAAAACCTACTCGCGATTTCTCTTGGCAATTTGGGCTTGCTCGTCCATTGGCCCTTTCATGTTATGTGCGATGCAATGGGGAATTACCACGGGGGTTTGCCATGATGCCAGACCAATTTTAACACTCGCGGAACCTGGATTGATTACTACCATATTAGAGCCTCTCTCGGCGATGAGCTGAGGAGGTACCACTGTTTTCAGGTAATCCATCTTCTTAGCGATTTGATATGCTTCTCGAGCACTCCTCTCCTATAATAATGCGTGTAGAAAGAGAACTTTGCCAGCTTTGACCGAGATTTACTACTGTTTGTCCAACTGATTCCGCATAATATGCAATGATGAGCCTGCTCTGTTTCGTGACTGATAACCAACTAAAATCGTGCTTAAACTGCAGTAAACACGTGTTAAAACACTCACACAAGGCGATCAGTCATTCATATACTGCAATCATGATCGAATATTGTTTGAAATTTGAAAAAACAAAGGGCCGCGATATTCTTGTAGCGTGCCCTTTGTTAAAATTTTGTCCAGCGCTACAAGAATAATTGCTATGCCAAATTTTCACAATTTTTTAACTTTCAGCCAATTTGTCGGAGGTTTAGAAAACTGCTAGGTTTAAGAAACAAGTCTAGCTGATCTCTAAATACATTAATGAATCAATTTTTGAAAATATGACCTTTTTTAACCCCTTTTGAAATATAAAAGACCAACAAAAATCAAATAAAACTTATAAAGAGTGGACTCAAAAACTATTCATTCATCCAAAGAGCTCCTAAAGGGGACTAAAACTAAAACTTAAAACCAAAACTTTAACTAAGATAGATTGAAAACAAACCAAAAATGGAGAAAATAAACCAAAAATGAAGAAAAATTTACTGACTTAACAGACCCCACATGCGTAGGAATTGTCCACTTGAGAATGAGAGTGCAAGGCCAGCTTACAACATTCAAGAAGTAAAAATAGTGGGTCAAGTAGCAAGGGTCATCCCTAGGATTTATGTAGCACTGGAGGACCGCCAGGAAGATCACCCGTTAAATGTGGTTGAAGTTGCAGGTAACATTGCTGAGCAATCTGTTTCTATTTTGATTGACCCTAGTTCTACTCACAGTTACATTACTCCTAGAGTAGTGGATATTTGTGCCTTTAAGAAAGTAAATCATAGCAAATCTTGGTTAGTTCAGCTAGCCACTGGAATTAAGAGAAAGGTTAGTGAAGTGGTAGAGAAATGTCCATTGGTCATGAATGGATTGGTCACTTGTGTAGATTTGAATTTTCTACCACTTGGTTCCTATGATGTTCTCATCGGGATGGATTAGTTAGAAGCTCACCGAATTAATTTTAACTTTTATAATAAGGCGTTTGAGTGCTTAGACGAAGAAGGAAACTCAAGGATTGTGAAAGGAATTCCAAAGGCGATTTCTGTGAGGCATATTTCAACAATGCAGTTGAAGAAATTCTATAGGAAAGGTTGCCAATTGTATGCAGCTCATATTTTGGAGGCAACATAGAATGAAACTCCTAGGTTGAAGGACTTTCATGTATTGCAGGAATTCAGGGGTGTGTTTCCTGATGAGATTCCAAGGCTTCCTCCAAAGAGGTACATTTATTTCATAATTGAACTTATGCCAGGAGCAGCACCAATGTCCAAGACGCCCTATAGAATGAGTACACCAGAAATGATAGAGTTGAAGATGCAACTGCAAGAGTTGTTGGAGAGGAAGTATATCAGGCCGAGTGTGTCTCCTTGGGGAGCACCAGTTTTATTTGTAAATAAGAAATATGGTAACCTCAGGTTGTGTATTGATTACATAGAATTGAACAAGGTTACTGTGAAGAAAAAATACCCTTTGCATAGGATTGATGACCTCTTTGATAAAATGAGAGGAGCAAAGGTATTTTCCAAGATTGACTTGAGGTTTGGTTACCACCAAGTGAGAATCAAGGATGAAGACATTCATAAGACAGCCTTCAGAACAAGATATGGACATCATGTGCTTGTAGTGGTACCATTTGGTCTCACAAATGCACCAGCTACATTTAGGTGCCTTCTGAATAGTGTCTTCAACAGGTATTTGAACAAGTTTGTTCTTGTTTTCCTTGATGACATCCTTATATATTCTAAGAATGAGGAAGAGCATGAAGAGCATTTGAGATTGACATTGTAATTGCTCAGGGAGCATCAGCTATATGCAAAGCTGAGTAAGTGTGACTTCTATAGAGATAGAATTTAGTATTTGGGTCACGTTATCTCAAAAGAGGGTATATCGATGGACCCTGAAAAGATTAAAGCCATTATGAATTGGCCTACTCCAAGAAATGTGACAGATGTAAGAACTTTTATGGGACTTGCAGGATACTACAGGAGATTCATTGAAGGATTCTCCAAAGTTGCACATGCCATCACTTCTTTGCAAAAGAAGGGGGTAAAGTTTGAATGGACATCAAGGTGTGAAGAAAGCTTCCAGCAGTGGAAGAATCTTCTCACCAGTGCACCAGTATCGAAAGTTGCAGACCCAGAGAAAGATTTTGTGGTATGTGCCGATGCATGCAGACAAGGGCTTGGAGGAGTCCTTATGCAAGACAACCACATGATATGTTATGAGTCAAGAAAGTTGAAGGAGCATGAAAAGAACTATGCCACTCATGATATAGAACTTCCGGCCATAGCACATGCTCTCAAGATGTGGAGGCATTACTTGATGGGAAGAAGATTTAAGCTAAGGACAGACCATTGTGGTCTGAAGTATTTGTTTGATCAGCCTACTTTGAATGCTAGGCAAGCTAGATGGCTGGAGTTTTTATGTGAGTTTGATTTTGAAATCAAGCACATAAAGGGGAAAGAGAATAAGGTAGCTGACGCGCTCAGCAAGAAGGTGCAGGAAATGCATGTGGCGTCTCGTAGTATTTACCAATCAGATTTGAGGCAGCAGATTGTTAATCATACTGTTGGAGATGAATTGTATGAGCAGGTAAAGGACAAATTGCAGCAACAAAGTCTTGAGAAGAGGTATGAGGGATATAATCTAGAGGAATATGGACTTCTTACTTATAAAGGAAGAATTTATATTCCAAATGTAGTAGAGTTGAGGAGAGTTGTTATGGATGAAATCCATCAAGCTCCATATCTTGGTTTCCTAGGATATCAGAAGACAATTGCTAAAGCCAAAAAACAGTGCTTTTGGCCAGGAATGAAAAAGGACATGGCTAAATATATTTCAAGGTGCATTAAATGTCAGCAGGTAAAGGTTGAGCATCAACACACTACAGGTTTGCTGCAGCCTTTTCCAGATCCAGAATGGAAATGGGAAGTTATTTCCATGGATTTTATTACAAGATTGCCAATGACTTGGAGACAACATGATTTCATCATGGTTGTGGTAGACAAATTGATAAAGGCAACACATTTTATATCGATTAATTCTATGCATAAGACTGATCACATTGCAAAGATCTTCATGAAGGAGATTTTAAAATTGCATGGATTTCCTAAGGCAATAGTCTTTGACAGGGATGCCAAGTTCACTTCCAATTTTTGGAAGGGGTTGTTTGCAGATTTGGGTACAAAGTTAAACTTTAGCATTGCTTACCATCCTCAGAATGATGGGCAGACATAGAGAGTGAATCAGGTGCTTGAAGACATGCTTCACATGTATGTGATGGATAAACCAACCAAGTGGGAAGATTATTTACACTTGGTATAATTTTCTTATAACAATGGACAGCAAGCATCCTTGGGGATGAGTCCATATGAAGCTTTGTATGGAAGCAAGTGTAGGATACCAGTGACTTGGGATAATCCAATGAACAGGGTTGTGCTTGGTCCAGGATTTCTCAAAGAGATGGAGCAAGAGGTTGTAAAGATCAGGCAGAATCTGAAAGCAGCCCAGGACAAATAGAAAAGCTATGCAGATAAGCATAGGGTGAACAGAGAGTTTAGTGTAGGGGATCATGTTTACCTCAAAGTGAGGGCAAAGAAGAGTTCCTCGAAGCTTGGAATTTGTGCCAATCTGTCACTAAGATATTATGGGCCATTTAAAGTTCTTGAAAGAATAGGGCTAGTTGCATATAGACTTGCATTGCCTGCTAGCACTAGAGCTCATAATGTTTTTCATGTTTCTTTGCTTAAGAAATATGTACTTGATCCTATCCATGTGATAAACTAAGATGTGATTCAGGTGGAACCTGAGGGAGAATTCCACATCGACCCAATGAGCATCCTCGACGGGAACGTCACAATGCTTCAAAACCGAGCCATAGGGCAGGTAAAGGTGCAATGGGAGCACTACAGTCTTGAAGAGAATACATGGGAGCTGGAGGATGCCATGCGATTGGCACACCCATTTTTGTTCAATTCTGTAGAGCACTAAGGCGATACCAGTGTAGCATTTTGTTCAATTTTGTAAAGCACTTAGGACAGTGCTGTTGAAAGGGGAGCGGAATGTAACACCCCGGTTTTGACCCCGTTTGCATTAAAAATGTGTATGATGTATATATTGTAATTAATCGTGGTGTGGAGCTAAAGGAAAAAGGCCCACGATCGATTTAATGTTTTATGTTCTGGCGATTAAAATCGTTTCCAATGGTATATTGTGCTATCCGACACATTATAATTTTTGGAATCATGTAAATATGCATTTTAATTAAAATACCCAAAACCAACTATGTCAACGCAACCATAATGAAAAGGGCATGATTTTCCTAAGGATAGGCAGGGGGAAATATTTAACATTTGGATCCAATGGAGAAAATCCAAATGTCAAAGGGAGAACCCATGAAATAGTCAACTACCTTTCTTGTCTCATTCACCCAATCATTTAATTCTACCAAAAATTGGTTGAAGTAGTTATTGCATGGGGATGGGAGGAGTATGGGCAGGAAATTCAAATTTGGGGAAAATCAATTTTGACTTTTGGGGCAAGTAAACACCCAAAAATGCATGCCATTGGGATATACATCCACGTTCTTCATTTTTTTTTGCTCATGCACGAAAGCTTGGGGATTGTTTTCACCTCCATGATTTTTCTTGTGGTATCCTCTCCTTCACGATTAGGCCCTGGGCATTTTCATCTTCATCATTCACCCACGTTGGGGTTCTCTCTAGCGGCTACAAATTTCTTGAGTATGAAATCCACGATTTTGGATTTGCTGTGTATTTCTTCCTCACGTGGACAGTTGTTCTTCATTCTCTAGAGTCTAAGAATTTCATTTTTGTGATGTTCCTGTGGTTGGGTTCTTCCCCAACGATTTCTGTTGCATTTCCCCAATGTTTTCCAAGCTAAATTTTGTTTTGGTGTTTCCCAACGATTTAGAGGAGAGACCACATTCTCTTGGTTATGTTTGAATTCATTTTTTGGCCATGTTAGGGACAAAACGTTCCTAGGAAATCAAATTTTTGTCAGGCGTTGTTCTTATCCTCCTTGGCAACTAATTTTGTGGCTGAACTGTTTTCCTTAACCCAGAAATGGTGTATATTGTTGTGTATGCAATTGGCCTTTGGACTGTGTAGGAGTGGAAAGGAGTCTGCTTGAAAAACCTAGTGTTTTGTAGGATCCTCATAGACATATCTAGAGGGATGAATCTCTTCTCTACACCCCCTAAATAGCACTGGAAGGGAAGTCATGTCTTGAGGAACTATGCAGAAAAGAAGGTAATGATTCCTTGTGTTAGGTGTGTGTAGATATCTTAGGAGTCAAGATAGTTCTGGTGAAGGCATCATTAGCTCTTCAATGATCCAACTATCTTAATAGACAGTGCTTCCATCTCCTGATAACATGATAAAACCAACTTGTTGGCTTGGTTATGTGTTGTTGTGTCCCCTTGGTATTCTGATAAACCCAAACCTAGCTTTGGCTTAACTGAGTTTTGACATATCTTTGGCTATGTGTGAGCCTCCTTAGTTTCATTGTCCTTGGGGAATCATGCCCATCTCGGGCGTGGCAGTGTTGCTGAGAAATTAAGAAGTACACTGGCCTATGGTTGGGTGGATCGTTGCAGCGACATAGCTGGTTGCAAGACGAGCTTCTCCATAAGATAAGTATTATTGTCTATTTCATCTCTGCAATTGTATTCGTTGTTTAATGAAAATGACGAACGTGATGAATGCATGAATGGAAAGTAGTTTGCTTTCATTGTATGATAAATAATTTATGCATCTATGCATGTTTATTTCAAAGCATTTATTTTTATGTTCATGGGGCTAGTTGCCCAAGTAGTTAGCAGCAATTGGTAGCGTCCTCTTTGCCGGTCAGAGGGTCGAGGAAGTTTCACTTCTCTTTCTATTGCAACTCATTTTCTAATTCATCAAAGTTTAGCTTTGAGAATCTTCTCACTCTCAACTACAAGAGACATATCTCTTTTCCATTGCTTTTATTTTTCTATAAATTTTAGTAGTTTGTCTTTACAATCTGTTAGCTCGCCATTCAAGTCTTCTTTTTCCTTCAAAAGCTCTGTCAGCTTAGAATATTGTATCACCTGAGCAGATGGGATCTTCAAATTCTTCTTCAATAGTTGAATGGAATTCTCTTTTTCATTCAATAATTTTTGTATGCCAGAATATTTATCTGCTTGCCTATCAGCAGCCAACAAAACTGTCTGCAACTTCTTGATCTGTGCTTTTTGGGCTCTATTCTCCACATTTTCCCGTCTAAGTTGATTCTCAATTTTCTGCTTGGCTATCAGCAGCCAACAAAATTGTCTGCAACTTCTTGATCTATGCTTTTTGGGCTCTATTCTCCACCTTTTCTCGTATAAGATGATTCTCAATTTTTCTCTTACTGGATTGAAACCTTGATAGTTTTAGTGTATCCTTTAACATATTAGTATAAATAATTTCCCCAGTTTGCTTATGCAAGTGAATCATATCAGGAATGCGGATATTTTCTAGGCTCATTTTCATCTCAGCAACCTTGTTCTTGGTTGTTATGGACAAATTCAAAGTGTTTTGAGAATGATCTCTAATAGTGAGTAGAGATACATCCTTACTATAGATTTTCCTTACCTCTGCATATAATTTTAGAGCTTCCTCCAAAGCTACATCCTTGTCATCCTTGTACTTGTCAAATAGTTCTAACCCAGTTTTAAACCATGAGGTAGACTCAATTGGTGTATCAGCAAAATCATACTCTTTGACTTGAAATGCAGGGATTTTACTTTCATCTGCTTCTTTTTCTTTCCCTTGATGTCTAACACTTGGACAAGTTGTCCTTCTTCTTCAAACTTTTGTTTCTTTGGTGTTCTCACTATGTCTTCCTCCTTTGCATCCATAGCATCAGAGAAGTCTCTTTTGTTGGTTCTCTCAGAATAACTGGCTATGGGTGTAACTTTCTCAGCTGCTGGAACTAAGCTGGAAGTGCTAGCTTTTGGTGAGGTGACTTCCCTTACAGAGGAGGTGGAGTCTTCTTGCATATAAACATCCTCCTAAGTTTCATGGGGGTAATCCAACTAGTTTGCAGTATTAGGTAGACCTGCAACTTCAAAGTGTTCAAAAGGCGTGTTCTTATTAACATGTCTTCTGATAGAGATAGTATGATGGGGATCATAATTTATAACAGCTTTAGTTGGAAACCCCATTTCTCTTAGAAGTATTTCAATCATTGGAAGGGAAGATTTATTGTTAATGATAAATGGGTCTACAACCCATGGGAATTTGATCTTTAAAGACTTCTTAAAATTC
Organism: Pseudotsuga menziesii; assembly: GCA_001517045.1. NCBI lineage: Eukaryota > Viridiplantae > Streptophyta > Pinopsida > Pinales > Pinaceae > Pseudotsuga > Pseudotsuga menziesii. The sequence continues at coordinate 500,353 of LPNX010390437.1, forward strand.
AGAAAATGCTCATTCTCCACTATTAATTTATGTCTGACCAGTTCCAAAGAAAATACTATGTGAGTAAAAAATGCAGGTAGTATATAAGGTTGATGAACAAACCCATATAACCTTTTTGCTGTACCTTGTTAAAAAAGAAACCAGTCTCCAATTCTCTTTTCAGGAGAGAACTGCAAATGATTATACAACAAATTCGATAATACATATGTTAATTTGTTAATGTGTTGATTTATTTTTTTAGAAAATTAGAAACTCGATTTTATAGATTCTTATAACTTGTGAGAAAAAGGGGCATATCAGAGAGAAAGACATGAAGTTGTAGATTCCCAAGTAATAAGTTGGCCCTCTTCAATTGTAGATAGGTTGTTTGCGAGTGTTGTTAGAGCAGCGTTGGGGAATGGTGGGACTTGAATGGTGACTTGGAAACCAGAGAAAAATCTTCAGAAAAAGGAGATACAGATTGGTCGTGTTACAGAGGTTTTAATGGAAAAACTGTTTAAACTATTTCCAATATTACTGTTGGAAATTTCAGTAGGTAGATATGAGTTTGGATGGGGAGCCTTGCCAGATGCAGTTTGTTGTAGTTCTATTTCAGAACTGTACCTAGTTTGTCCACAAGTTATGGAGATTGTGTTCTTTTTAGATTGTTCAAACAAACAACAATTTAAAAAGAACTCAATCTGACCAAAGTAGATATTTTACATAAACACAATCTGACCAGTTGGTGTTGCATTTCGAAGGTTTAGCAAGAGTTGCCGAAAGGAAGTTTGAGAAGCACTATTTCCAGATTGTGTTATTGAAAGAAAGTAGATATTTTACATAAACAAGTGACCAAATAAAAACAGTACATCTATACAGTAGACAATGAGGAGATTCAAGAAGAAGGTGGTTTTAAAGACTTTGAAGCAAGTATGCTTTCCTCTTGTTTTCTACATTCAACATATCGATTGCCTTGCATTCGAGAGTATCTGGAAAAAGAGAAAGGTGGAGAAATGCGTAGGCCTGAAATAGATGTAACTCTTGATATTGCAATGAATGTAATTCCTTGTTTGTCAATGTTTCCAATATCTATTGTTAAATTTTTTAGGGTCATACCTTGGTCTTTATGAATTGTTATACCCCATGCCATCCGAAGTGGTATTTGTCTACGGGATCCTCTTGTTATTGGAGATATTGGAACATAAGTAGGATTAGAAGAATCCCATAAGGGCCCTTTGTAATGCACAAATTCGACAACAATAAACGATGGAAAGGTAGGATGTTTCTCATTTGACTTATAGACAATATGAATGAATTTCCCAAGTGAGTCGTTAACAAGTCTTGCTTGAACCCATAAATTAGCAGTTAACATGACTTGTTGACCAACAACAAGAAGGACCTTTAATGGCAAATGTTCATCATCAATGGATTGATGGGCATTTTGGTTCCGTTGTTCTGCAAAGCAATGTGCAATTGGCATATTAAGCTGTTTGAGCATGTGTTTGTTGTGCAGTGCAACAGAACTATTTGTGGGATATAAATGGATAGATTGCTCAAATGAAGAATTTTCAACAAATGAAAGGCATGAGGTTGTTCTTGTCATTAGGAGTGCCCAATCTTCAACAGTTGGTGTTGCATTTCGAAGGTTTAGCAAGAGTTGCCGAAAGGAAGTTTGAGAACCACTATTTCCAACTTGTCAAAAAATTATTTCAAACGTGATAAAAGTATCAAATGTACGCCAAAGAGCAGTTCAAACAGATGAGCTTGCATACATGGGGATGTATTTTACAGGAGTTAATTATCCAAATTCACCAAGAAGAATTATGGAACAACCACCAAATGGTATTGTAGATTGCAAGGGGAAAGCTTAACGTAAGCGTGCATCAATTTGAGTCAACATTGTTGAACCAATAAAGCTCATTTCATCTATGAGAATATAGCAAATATGGCGAAGTTCTTCTTGAAGTTTTGAAAGGGATTGGCCTTCAAGAGGGTGCATTTCACCAATGGGTATTCGAAGAGCATAATGTGTTGTAGATGCATGTATGTTAAAAGCATCAACACCAGTTGGAGAAAGGAGAAGAAGTGGGCAGGCATTTTGTTCAGATGCAGTTTGAAGTGCAAATTTGAGGCAAGATATGAGGTAAGATTTTATGGTTCCTGCAGTACCTTGAATTACCAGTTTTAGTGATTGAGCATATGTACTATTACTCAAATGGGACATGACAAGATCAAAGGCTATCCGTTGTGTGGGAGACAAGGAATGAGGAGAATTGGATAAGTATGAGATATCTTCATGTAGTTCAATGGACAAGCAATTGACCTCAATGAATGATGTTGTTGTCTCATGCAATTGGGTGCATATATTATTATGTGACCAATTGTGATTTTTGTCAAATTCACGATGGCCAAGCATTTCAAGGTCATTAAATTGGATGTTATTACCTGGTCTCATTTGAGATAGAAGTTCCCATTCTTCCATGGTATGGGACAACGAAAACGTACTAAGCATCAAATTTTGAACCATTGGATAGAGGTGTAGAGGGTTCTTCTTTTGCATGTTCAATATGCCACACAACATATGTTTCTTTAATCTGATGCCAATGAGAAATAATTTCAAAAGTTGTGGTTCCAATATCATGAGGGATAGACCCAAAAGGTTTGTATAGAAGAAGTTAACTCCAACAAAACAGTTCAAAAGATGAAGAATTAGAGGGAGGAATGGAAGTGAAATGTGGATAAACTCTAACAATTTTGTTACACAAGTTTTGTTTCCATGGATTTTTTTCCTATTAGGAGAGAAAGACCAACAATGAGCAACTTCAAGCAGAGTTAGATGCTCAAGAGAAATGGATCTTTGCATGTAAGAAAAAATGAAGGGGGACGTTACAGGGGTGTTATTAGTGTCATTAGAAACACGGCGGAAGACAGTTTGGCTCACGTTTAGGGAAAAGAAGTGATGGCTACAAAGAACAAGAGGAAGTTTTTGCAGCATGTGACACGTCTCTTGTGCACTAATGTCTCTTTTTGCAACTGTTTGTGCAAGAAATTGTTTGATTGGCTGAAGAATGGGGCTCTCACTTGGTGCAACATGTGCAAGTCGAGGCAGAATGGCATGGTAGGTTTATGATTTTGGCTCTACTTTTGATGCATACTTTGAAATGTATTTGAGGATAGCATGTTTACAAAGAACAAGTTGGCAATCAACATTAGCCCTCCATATTGAAAGCATGGTAGGGTTTTGAATATTTAGAAGAGGATCATTTCTTGCAGGATTGTAGGTTTTCTATCCATTTGGATCAATTAATAATGAAGAAGTAGCTTGCAGCTCATATGGAAAACCATAGCGACATTGAAGAGATGTTCCTTTTTTGCGAAGACAAGTTGACTCTGAACATTTGATGTGCCTTTGAACAAAATTGACAAGTTATTCATAGTCGGCTAAGTAGTTTGATGCAAATATCGATGTGATGTAAGACTACATGGATCATTTATAGTAGAACGGTGTGACTCAGATGTGGACAACTGGGAATTACGAGGATTCCAAGCTATCACATGTGTGTCAGAAATTTTTTTTGCAGCTTCAACTGTAACATCGTCTTCCCAATCTAACGTGTCCATATTTGGTGCATTTTCCAACCAATTAAAACCATGAATGTGTGTGGATCCTCTATGTTGCCATTCATATCTAGATGGGAGGAAAAAACATATATTAGAAATAAATTGTATGAAGATAAAAATAGATAGAGAGAAATAGGAAGGAATAGATGGTATAATACCTGCACCAATAATCGCTTATATGAAAATCTTTTTGAAGCACCTCTTCAAGAAATGTTTTGAATCGATTGTGCTTGTATTGTGATGTAATATGTGGATTTGATATGATGTTGTGAACCTTCCATTGTCATTATAAACAATGAAGAATGGTTAATTACCAACATGAAAAAACGTATATATTTATGTGTCCATCTGAAATTGCCATTTATGTGTTTTCAACCATGACAATTACAACTTTTAGGCATGCAACTCCGCAGAAGGTCTCTATTTTAACTGACAGAGTAAGAAGTAATTTTTTGTTGCAGATCCTCTGCACTATTTCATCAAGTGATGTTGTTTCAGTTGAGAGAAGACACATATATTTTGTAGAAATTCCCATGAGTTGGTTTGCAGCATCATCAAATGCTATCATAGCATGAATGGATCCGGTAAGATCTTCCAAGTCCATCACATTTAGCACACTGCCAGATGTCTCCAACTTTCTGAGCAATCTTTTTCATGCATTGTATTCCGTCAACAAAAAGAGGGCATGCAAGGAAATAAAAGTCATCCATGCTAACATTTGTGATGGTTTCTACAAGAGAGTACCAAATAGCTTTTTTAGATGTTTGAAGAGTTTGCAGGTCCTTGATGGTAGTGACTTTACGAGAACCAGAGTGAGAGGCATTGAACTTTCGGCTCAGCGATGGTGATGTTGAACGGAATCCATTTTCATGACACCAATTTTGGAGAATTGAAGTATGTTCAATATCTGGGTTTATAAAAATAATAGTGTTGGAAATAGTTCCAACAGTTTTTCCATTAAATTCTATAACGTGGCCACCTTTGATTACTACAGCTAGAGGCGTAGGTAAACCACGGAGGCTGGCAAGTTCGGCTCCTTCAATTTGGCAATGGTCACTCCAAAGTGTTACGTCGATACTATTTCCTGACATGTCACAGAGTCCAATAGTGCGCCTAACAGTCTCAATGTCATCTCGTTTTCGTATTGTGGATGTTGGAGAAATTGAAATTACAAGGCCAACAAGGTCCGCCATGGAATTGACTGGTATAGTTTGTATCTCATGAATAGTTTTAAAGTTAAAGCAAAAAAAAAGGTATTAATGGGTATTCATTTAAGCATGGTTGGATGGTTGAGGAGGAACCTAGGAAAATCTCATTATGGCTTTTCAAATGGTTGAAAATTGGATTGGATACTTTCACTGTGCCATTTGATTCTATGTACACTATTCCTATATGTATTTGTTCATACAAAGAGAGTGCCAATTCATTGAATGTAAATATATGTGCTTCATAGTGTGAAGCATTAACAATGTCAAATCCAAATATTTTTCCAGACCTTCGTTGGTTTCCATATTCATGTAGCTTTGTCTTGGCAATAACTCGACCTTGAATATTCCATACTTTGCTAGAACATGTTAGTGATGTGAATGGAATAGTTGATGCAGCCAAGGCAGGGTTATCATCTACTGAGCTAGGATTCACTGGAATAGAGGAACAACTATGTGAGGGAGAAGGTACAGGTAAGCGGTAAGTTGGAGGATCTCCAATAATTGTTGCATCTACTGTGACAACTTCGAGTGCAAGCAATGTGATAGTCCTGTGAGAAGAAGTATGTTAGAGTTTAATAGGATATAAAAAACTTGGATGCATGAACAGTGTGAAAATGATTAAGTGGACAAAGACAAAATGGAAATTAAACATACATTACACTATGTACAATGTTGGATGTACACTTGGTAAGTTTGATTATAGATCCTTCTTTGAGTTGTCCAATTTCTACAATACTACTATATATAGTTGGAAGTAATATCTCATGCTTGTGAAGCCCATCTGAGATAGAAATTCAAAACCGAATAGATGATGAGTTTAGTGAGTTCACTTGGTTTAATAAGGAGACTTGTACCAGCGGGAAAATGTTGACAACACCATGCAGAAAGAGTGATATAGAATCTTCAGTTAGCATACTATCCATAGTGTGACAGTTTTTTTTTCCTGTGAAATGAAAAAGGGAAAGAACAAAAAAAAAATCACAATGTCACATATTCATGTGATCCAATGACAAAAAATACTTGCAAATATCACACATTTTTTTTTTTCCGGTTGAACTTACACCAAGGGGGAATATTGAAATTTGGGGTGTACAAAGATATATGTTTTTTTATTTCTACCTATGAGCATGAGACAACCACTCTGGAGATTGATTCTATGGCAGTTGTTCAAAATTTGCAATAAACATTAATAGATTAATTTGTGTCGTATTTCAATTTTTCACTATAAATATTGTAATTCTTAAATAATTTTGAAACTAATAGGAGCACTATCAGCAATAATTTTTTTTTTCAAACTTTCCGAGAAAATATGTACTTTCACTATAAATATTGTAATTCTTAATTCTGAATAATATTTCATTCACCACCCTCATCCCGCAGCCCGCATCCCGTAATTGCAGGGCGGGATGCGAGGTGCAGTTTGCGAGGTACGGGATTACTAAAAATATTTCATTCACCACCCTCATCCCACATCACGCACCCCCAATTGCAGGGCGGGATGTGGGTTGCGGGGTACGGGATTACTAAATAATATTCCATTCACCACCCTCATCCTGCAGCCTGCATTCCATAATCGCGGGGTGCGGGATCCAAGATTTCAAAATAGAGGGATGCATGAACACAAAATGCAATATGCGCGATTACAAAATAGATAAGTTTTAATTTCCCTTTTGGCAATGCGCAATCCCGCAAAATGCGGGTTGCGAGTTGCGGAAACACAGAATAAAAATCCCAAATCAAACCACAAGACAAAAAGGAAAAAATTGAATACTATTTTTGTGAAAGAAATTTATACGAAAATCAATCGTCGGTGATAGCACATGGATTCAATTGTTTTGAACGTGCTTGTAAAACTCCAGTCTACTATTTAGTCCAGTTTAGCCCAGTTTACATTTGCAAAATAATGTAATATAACTATGGACCGGTGGTATTCTCTACTCTTCCATCGGTAATATAACTGTTTACAGGACCGCTGGTGTCCTGTAAATTTAAGGAAAACTATAAAGTGTAACTGAAGCGCACCAAAATCAATATGTGGCTACCTTCAGGTGTGTTTATATGTAATAAAGCAAAGGCGTTTTCCGTTTGCAGCTTCAAAATTCCTTTCAAACAAAAATGTATTGAATTTTTTATTGTAGAGAAAAAAATATGAGGCAATACATGAACAACTAATAATCAGACAAAGCAAGAATAAAAACAAAACAAAGCAAGGGTGTTTGACCATCTCATGGAACGCCCTTGCTTTATTTGGTTGAACTAAAACAAAGCAAGGATTATGTCATTCTCTTTCAGTCAAAGCAGCAAGAACAACAAAACAAAGCAAGGGTGTTGGATCATCTCGGAATTAGACAATGAATATTCAAAAAAAATCAGCAGACTAAAGGAATACTTACAAATTTAAAGAAACTGCAAACTACAAAAGAAAATACATTAATAACTAATAATCAGACAAAGCATCAATAACAAGAAAACAAAGCAGGGGTCTTTAACCATCTTATAATCAGACTAAATGAATATTAAAAAAAAATAGGCAGACTAAAGGAATACCTGCAAATTTAAAGAAATTGCAAACTGTGAAGTGTAAATGAAGCGCACCAAAATCAATATGTGGTTACCTGAAGGTCTGTTTATATGGGCAAAGCAAAGGCGATGCAACAACAAATGTGGCAAATGCAGTATTGTAACATGGTTTTCAAGATTGCCATAAGCTAAGAAAAGATGAAGATATTGACCCATGTCTGAATCATATGACAAGCTTTCTTGCATTAATTGAGCAACAATGCATCGATGAAACATTAATGCCAGTGGATAAAGGGACATGGGCAAACTGTATTGAATTCAATGAAGCGCCAATAAAACAGAAGCTCGACCAAATTGTGAGCGTAAAGACAGAAAACTCGTCCATAATAGCGTATGCTAAACCCAAAAAAATGGTGTAGTGAAACTCTGCAATATCGTCGAGAATGAGTTTCCTGAATAGAGATAAATGAACCGCGGGAAAGGATAGTAAAATCTTGTAAAAAAAATCGCCCGGACCAGTGGTTTAGGACAACAGATGGAAGAGTATAGAATACATGCAAACCATCTGTCAGGAAAACATAGTAAATGACAACTACAAAGAACGACCCGCAACTGGAAACCAATCCATCAATACATTCACTTGCAGCAACGGCCGTAACACACAAGACACCAGTGGTCTATGGGGCAGAAGTTCACCTATTGAGATGGAAGAATCTTGGACCCAAATAAAATGCATTATCTAAACACCAACTCCAAAGAACGAACTACAACTGCTAATCAATCCATCAATCCATTCATGTGCAGGAACAACCGTAACACAGAGGACACCAGCGGTCTACGGGACAGAAGTTCATGAATCGAGATTGCAGAATCGAGACCCAACTAAAATGGAGAAGAAAAAAATTCTCATTGATCAGCACAACACTTTTCCACGATCCATTGGCTAATCCGACACGACACCTGTCGAAGTGTGAATGTCTAGGGAGACGAGGAATCTTTGAGATTGCGTCTCCATAGGGAAAATGCCTTCAATGTAACTATACTGAAGAGAAGAGTAACTTCTAGTTAACGAACTGTTAGGCTTTCCCGGTAAGGAGAACTCAGAAGAGAAGCAGAGTCTGAATGATATTGATTCATATGAGGAAAGGATAGACTCTCTCTTAATGATCTTGATTCATATAGTTGCCTAAAAGAACTTGTCGAAACCTTGGATCTTACCCCTCATCATTTCTGGTCATTGAATATTATTTTTTCTAAGGTTTGGAAAGTTGCTTCCTTAAACTGATACAATTTATGTTTTCTATTTTCTTAAATATTTGAACATGTTTAACTGGATTACTACCAGTCCATATTTACAAATAATCATTTTGAAATGGATTTTATGGCTATAATGTTAGTTTTTCTAATCTAATTAACTTGATCAGGGTATTTATTTAAAAGAATAACAAGCACAACAAGATAAAGCATACACACAAGACACAAATTTTCACAGGGGAAACCATAAAGGAGAAAACCCCACAAACTTCCTCGGAACAGTTCCATTACTAAGACAATATCACAAGATGGAAAAACCCAATAAGAAGAATTCTTCTGCAGCCCTCTCTCTCTCTCTCTCATGCGAACTTGAGTGAGTGTGAATGTGTATAAATGAGGGAGGAATGTGTATAAATGAGGGAGGGATCCTCCCTATTTATACCCTTCAAGTGACTGACCACCCAACATGACTCGATCGACCTCTAACCCTAACAAGGCTGAATTCTCCTAGAGAGACTCTGAAAGTACATTATATAATATTATACTGGGGACTATTGCCCAAACTTACAACAGAGGTTGTACCTCAAGGACAATGTACAATAATGACATCCCGAAAGGAGGGAAACACATATCTGATGGGGGTACAACAACATACAATGATAATATACATCAAAATAACTTTTGAAGTTACAAATACAACAACACTCCCTCTTAACTAGGAAGATATTCTCTCTTGCTACAGTCATCAACATATTTGGTCGTCATCATCATATATGCTTCCATAATCCTCATCTTGTTGATCATCGAATAATAATATCTATCGTTGAAAGTTTCTACAGATCCATCTATGTTTCATGTTTGGTGTAGGCATAGTCCTAATTCAGGTCTTCATCATATCCATGAACAATCCATCACATAGCTATATCCCAAGACCATTGATTACATTGCAAATGCAATCACATGTGTCTCCTAGATACCACCATCTTGTCATATCCTGATCATCTCATTATCCTGCACAAAACACATAGAGAAAATAGAGCACACAGAGCACAACCCTGATGCAGACACAACCCAGATGTAGACCACCTGCGTTCTACCAACATAGAAGCATGCCAAGATCTTTCATGTCACCAAGACAACCTACATATTCCACTATGTGAGAATCGCCTAGGAGCACACCAAGTGCATTGCGTCTCTCTACGGTCAACCTGTGTTCTACCAACATAGGAGAATGCTAGGATCTTTCACATCACTAAGACAACCTGCATCAACCACTATGTGAGAACTCCCCAGGTGCACACCAAGTGCCTTGTGGCCTCATCATCTCCAACACGGGAACACACACATAGCATGACCGATTACAGTCGAACAACCTGCCTACCACACCATGATATTTTCCATTTCAGGTCAACCTCAAGGACTTATTACATCTGAACAACCTGCGTCTAGGATCTTTTACACTTTCGATAACCTTCCAGGACTTATTATGTCCGAGCAGCCTGCGTACCATGTCATGATATTTTACACTCTAAGACAACCCACATGACTCATTACACCTGAACAACTTGTGTACCATGATAGGATCTTTTACATTTCAGATAAGTTGTACCAGGTCTGATTACGTCCGAGCAACCTGTGTACTATGCCAAGATTTTTTCCACCCAAGGACAACCTACATGATTGATTATGTCCGAGCAACCTACGTACTACACTATGATATTTTTCACTCAAGGACAACCTAGTATCTTTTCCCATGTGAGATCTCATGCATTTGCATCTTCTGGTCTCTCGTCATCTCAAGCATAGTAGCACACTAGGATCTTTTACGTTGTTAAACAACTTACAACTTTCGACTATGCTAGAACTCGTTACTCCCTCTTTTGAGGGACCTCATTTTGGATCACACCAAGTATTTCTATGAAGTACTCGAACTTCATTCTGGATAGAGGATTGGTCAATACATCGACTATCTGCTCGTCCATTGCCATGTGCTGGAGCTTCACTGCTCCTCTATGCACCATATCCCTGATATAGTGGAACTTGATCTCGATAGGCTTTGACTTGTCATGGAACATCGGGTTCTCCGACAACTTCACGCAAGTTTGGTTATCGCAAAAGATACAAATCACATATATATGTAGATCAAACAAATCCGTTAGTAGCGTCCACAACCATATTACCTCACAACTAGTTGATCAAGCTACAGCATACTCTACCTCGACTGTACTCAATGCCACGTGAGACTGCCTCCTACTAAACAAGGAGATCATGTCGGATCCCAAACTGAAGCAAAAACCAAAAGTGATATTCCTATCAGTGGTGCTACCTTCCCAATCCAAATTAACATAATCATGTAGGTTAATATTCTGATTCACATCATACTTGATCCCATAATCAATTGTACCCTTCAAGCACCTCAATACATGTTTTGCAGCAACCAGGTGAACATGTCTTGGATCCATCAGGAACTGGATCAAGGTGTTCATAGCAAATCATATGTCTGGTCTCATATTCGTTAGGTACATCAATGAACCAATAATCTAATGATACATCGTGGCATCAACCAACTCTGTGAATAATCACATAGAAGCTTCAAGTTCGATGCCATAGGTGTGGCTGTCACTTTGCAGTCCAACATTTCAAATCTTTTCAGAATCTCCACTGCATACTTTCCTTGACCAAGGAAAATCCCATTTGTACTCTGTCACACCTCCATGCCTAAGAAGTCATGCATCATCCCTAGGTATTTCATCTTGAACTCAATGGTAAGCTTCCTCTTTGCATCTACAATGAGTCTTTCCTCTCTCATTAGGAACAAGTCATCGACATATATCAGGAGCATCACATGTCTTCTATCTTCAACCTTGAAGTAAAGGTTGGAATTTGATTTACTCTTAGTAAATCCTAATCTTATCAGGAAGCTATCCATCATGTCATATCATATCATGGGCACCTATTTCAATCTGTACAAATCCTTCTTCAATTTGCACACATGAGTCTGCTTGTCACGTGTCTCGAATCCTAGTGGTTTTTCTACGTACACTTACTCTTCAAATACACCATTCAAGAATGTTTTCTTGATGTCCATTTGGTGTATCTTCCATTTCATTACTGCAACCAATGCAAGTATGTATCTAGTGGAAGTGTACCTTGCTATGGGTGCAAATGTATCCTCGTATTCTATGCCTTCTTTCTGTGAGAAGCCCCAAGCCATGAATCTTGCCTTGTGTTTCTCGATGCTACCATCTGCAACATGCTTGATCTTGTAGATCCACTTTGAAGTCACGACAGACTTCCTTTCCAGTCTCAGAACTATCTCCCATACATTATTCTCCATAATCGACCAACACTCCTCGATCATGGCATCCTTCCATTCTTTATTTTCTACAGCCTCTTCATAGTTGGAAGGTTCCTTGTCAATGATGTCACACAACAAGGCCACATAGTTGTTGTAAGGTTTTGGTCTTTTCCTTTCTCTGTGGATGCCATGTGGAGCACCATACCTTTCTGCTTCTTATATTAGTTCTCATGCCCATGTTGGTTTTCTATTATGGGAGTCCTTCTCGTGAAGTGTCTCTACATGCTCTTATGGTTCTGCCATGTCATGATCTTCATGGTCTTCTAGATTTGCTTCTACAATTTTTGTATCTTGGACTCTTGTTCCTTTAGGTTCCTCGACCTCTTCAATAAGTAGCTTCTTGGATTTGGAGTATGCCAAGTCTTCATCAAATGTTACATCTCTACTGATTTCGATCTTCTTGAATCCTAGGAAGTATATTCGGTAGGCCTTTGAGGGATCATTGTATCCTACGAATATTCCCTTCTTCCTTGAAGGATCAAGATTGGTCCTTTTCTCCTTTGGGATGTGTATGTATACCGAGCAACCAAATATTCCGATATGGCTAACTTCTAGCTTCTCTCTTGAGAAAGCCTCTTCAGGAGTCTTATTGTCAAGTACTCGATGAGAAGTACGGTTATGTACATACACAACTGTCCTTGATGCTTCTGCCTAAAGGTGAAATGGAATACCCTATTCATGTAGCATTGCTTTCACTACTTCCATTATAGTTCTGTTATTTCGCTTTGAAACGTCATTTTGTTGAGGATTGTATGGAGTGCTCAACACCCTCTTAATCCCAGACTCTCTGTAGATTTCCTTGAATTATTTTGAGGTGAACTCTCCTCCATTATCTGACTGCAAAGTCTTGATCTTCCTTTTAGTGTGGTTCTTGACCAAGGCTTTGAATTCCTTAAACTTACTAAACACTTCATTTTTCCCTTTGAAGAAATATATCCAAGCCTTACGTGAGAAATCATCTATAAATGAAACACAATACACATACCCGCTTAGTGAGTTGGATGACATGGGCCCGCACACATCTGAGTGTACTATCTCCAGTATTCCTTTAGCTTTGCTTTAACTGTTGAGAAATGTATTCTTTGCATTCTTCCATTGCACAAATCCTTTGCAAACGCCTTCATGCTTTGCCTGGATTTATGGAACTACTGAGACTTGTTTGCTTGCAATCAAAAGTGCTTCGTAATGCACATGATGTGCAAGCCTTCGGTGCCATAATTCACTTGGTTCTATTGATTCATGAACCAATTCTTGTTCATGTTGTCCATTCAGTTTGTACAAGCCTTTGTTTTGCTCTCCAATTACTATTGCATCATCGATTGTCTTTCCTTTAGGCCACATTAGAACCTGGCCATCAACAAATGCAACTCTCATTCCCTTTGCATCTAGTGCAGAAATGGAGAGAAGATTCTTCTTCAATCCTATAACATATAGCACATCTTTCATCTTCAAAGATTTCCCGGAGTCTAGATTGTATGAAGCTTCTCTACTTCCCTTTATCGAGTGTTGATAATCATCCCCAAGTTTCACCTTGTGAGGTGACTCATGCTCAAACATGTTGATGAATGATTCTTTGTATCTAGTCATATGTTTAGATGCCCCACTATCCACAAGCCAATCATTGCTTCCATGTGAGATAATGCCCATGAGTCCTAAGATTAGAAAATACTCTTTATCTGAATTTATCCTTCTCTTATGAATATTTTGTTTGTCGGTCCATTGTCTTCAACGGTGTGAGCATGATGTATTTTCATCTTCTCACTGAAGGAGTCTTTTTTCTTGGGACAATCTCTTGCAAAGTGTCCCTTTTCATCACAAGTGTAACATCGAATGTTGGAAGGATCTCTCCTGAACTTCTTTTGTTTCTTATGATGATTTTCCTTCCTTTTGTTGTGATGGTGGTTCTCCTTCTTTTTGTAGTCTCTTCTTGTGTGAGCCGTGAGAGCTTGCTCTTCAGTGGCTCCCATATTCTCTTCTCTTGTTATGAGCCTAGCTTCTTCTTGTGTGCATTCTTCTCGGAGTCTGTTGAAAGAGATCAACTTCCTTCTTGCATAGATTCCTTGAATGAATCCCATGATCTTGGGAGGCCATTCAAGGTAGTCATCACAAACTCTCCTTCTTCTACATTCTCTTCCACTACTTCAAGTGTTCCTTAATTTGAGTAACCCTTGTGAAGTAGGACTGTATAGTCTCTGAATTCTATACCTTCACATTCTTCAACTGGTTCCTCAATGTCATATTCTGATTGATGTTCTTTCCTTTGAACATCTTTGTCAAAGTATCAAATATTTCCTTTGGCGTATTCAAAGATGACGCATGGGGGATGAGATGATCCTTACTAGTATTTGCAATGATTCTCTTGGCCTTAACCAAGTTCTTCTTATGAGTAGACTTATCCTCACATCCCTCTGTCTCTGGAACTTCCTCATTGATGTACTGGTCCAAATCATCTTATTCAAGGATTAGGGAGATTCTGTACTTACATGCTCGGAAGTTATAAGCTCCTCTAAGGTTGTCCTCAAGCTGAGTATGATGAGTCATTTTCAAATGAGAACCTCAAATGAAAATAGAAAAGATTTAGATCTTACCAATTTGAGGTGTTCGACCTGGTTCAGGAGCTGGATGACCTAGGGTTTGTCATAGAAACCCTAATTTTCCAAACTTGGAATTTGGAAATTCTGTCTCGATAGAAAGATGCATCCTTGAGGTGAGTTGCTCAGCAAGGTCCTTTTCTGAAGACTGAGGTGGGAATCCTATGAAACTTGATGCCCTAGTTTCTTTCCGCGGTGTCTTGTAGTAAAAAATTGAAACTTCTCCAAATTTGGAACTTCTTCCACCTAAAGATGTGCCCTTCTATAGCGAGCTAGCATAACCCTCTTTTCTTGATGATCCGTGGAGAGAAGACCTTAAACTAGGAAGCCCTAGTTTATGCTGTTGCATAGTGCCTTCTTTTAGAGAGGCTCTGATATGATGTTAGTTTTCCTATTCTAATTAACTTGAATAGTATCTCTATCTAAAAGAATAATAAGTACAACAAGATACACAAGATAGAGCAGATACACAAGACACAAATATTTTCACATGGGAAACCAAAAAGGAGAAAACCCCACAAACTTCCTCAGAATAGTTATGTCACTAAAACAATATCACAGGATGGAAAACCCCAATAAGAAGAAGTTTTATGCATCTATCTCTCTCTCCTAATGCGAACTTGAGTGAGTGTGAGTGTGTGTAAATGAGGGAGGGAGCCTCCCTATTTATACCCTTCAAGTGACCGACCTACCAACACGATTGGGTCGATCTCTAACTCTAACAAGGTCGACTTCTCCTAGAGAGATTTTGAAAGTACATTATATAATATTACACTAGGAACTATTTCCTCAGCTTACAACGAAGGTTGTACCTCAAGGACCATGTACAATAATGACATCTCGAAAGGAGGAAAACACATCTCCGATAGAGATACAACAACACACAATGATAATATACATCATAATAACTTCCAAAATTACAAATACAACAACATATAAGTCGTACGCCGTAAAATACTTATAGTTGATAAACATTGCTTAATGCAAATGCACTTACTTATAGAAAACCTTGATATATAGATAAAAACTTAATCGTAGCAAAAAAATGTCAAGATGAATTACTCAACGCTAAATCCAACTTCTTTATATATATATATATTGAATTTATTGGAAGCATTTGCAACCTAGGGTTAATCAATTATATGGACTACGAGGCGAAGAAGCTAGTTACTTTATATATATTGAATTTATTGGAAGCATTTGCAACCTAGGGTTAATCAATTATATGGACTACGAGGCGAAGAAGCTAGTTAAAGGTTTAGTAATTCCTTCTTAGCAAAAGTCCTTTTCTACATGATTACAAATACTTATTTAAAGATAAAATCGATCGAAATGAATTAATGAGGTTTGCATTTTTATGAAAAACACCGTTTTAGTATTTTACCATGACGTGAGAACGACATCCTTAAGAATCGAATTAATTAAGAATATTGTTCTAAGAATGAGTGTGTCATGGGTAAAAATCTACTTTTTACCCATTCATACATAAATGAAAAATCATAAAAGATTCAAACCATTTGTAAAAAGAATTTTGTTTATTAAGATGACATGTGGACGTTAACTTAAGGTAATAAATGTTCTTGACTAATTTGAGATGAAGTAAACTTTCGAACCGACGATATGCACCGATCGGACGACCGGCCGCGCGTGACTGGTCACGTCCGACGCGGCCGGTCGTCCGATCGGTGCATATCGTCGGTTCGATAGGTCCCGGCATTTGAGATAACCGTTATAACTATTATCGTTATCCTTGTTATATTGACCAGCTTTGCAAGGCCATAAATTTAGCATTTAATTCTTTTTGAGAATCGCTTGTAAGAGGTTTTTATAGCTTTTCGTTTAGTGTTAGCTTGAGGGTGGGCTTATGGATGGAAACCATATGTCAAACAAAGAGCTAGATAATTGGGTGGATGTGTGGACAGTTCTCTTCTTTATGATGAGACAGTTTTCTGATGGGATCACATATTTTGTTGTTATGCCTTCCTCCGGCAGCACTCTTGGGCAGTTTCTTGGTATGTAACCTGCATAAGGGGAGAATGTAATGATGACCTTTGATTCTTCTTGAGAATAACAAGGACATGCTTTTTTTCTTTCTGAAAAAAAATTTGGGTGGAAAGTCAAATTACCAGATCATACAAATACAGAAAATAATTAATCTTTATAAAAAGTTAATGTTTGATGCTTTGGAAATAAAAGGATCAATGCAAATGAGTTCCATTTTATTTTAGCTATTAAAAAATTAAACATTAAGTTTGGATATAGTTATTGTTCACAAGCTTTGAATTAAATTTCATAAATATATTATATTGTAATAACCTCGTTATTCAAATGGGCATTGAAGTAATCTTACCCTCTTAGAAATAAGTCTAAAGGTCTTAGGAATGTTTTTGCACTTCTAAAAGAAGGCTCTAAAAAAGATTATAAGAAAATAGACTATTAGGATTTAAGCTTGAATTATGGATTCACTTTTATGAGCTTATACATATTGAAAACAAAATAAATATCTTATGCAATATTAATAAAGTTTGTTTTCTATCCTAATTATGACTTTGTTATAATTATCTTGTTTTAATGATTTGTAACATGCTTGTGATTGTGTAATGAACCCATGAAATAATCTCTTATAACAATTATGCGTCAAAGATAAGATATGATGCGTTGGGATTCTATTTAGGATGTTAAAATAGTGTTACACTTATGTTTAATAAATTGTTAAGGGGAATTTAATGTTAAGGCGGATGGCTTATCTAAGGAGGCACTTCATTTGGCATCTAGTTTTCTTCATTACATGGAATTCACTGAGGGTGAATGCATTGGGAATGCTTCTTTTCAGCTCTATTAACTCTTAGACCTACTTGTTTAAGCTCTTTTTTAAGACTTGAGTATGGTATCACACCTTTTGGTGTCTATGGTGGCTTTAACCACTACCTTTCTGAGCATGTCTTTATTGAAGTGCCTCCTTAGATTAGTTATTTTGCCTTGACTTACTCTCTCTGTTACTTGATGATTGGAGATGGGGATTGGAAGATGGTATTGCTTATACTTATGCTTCTTGTGGGAGGTTTCACATCTTTGGCCTCATACTATTCTATATTTTGGATATGAGACTGAGCATTGTCTTCTTGGTTGAGGACCTGCTATCATGTATATGCCCACCTTGTGCTCTAAACATGTTACCTCTGATTCTAATGAATAACAAGGAACTGCTATTTTTCTTCTCGAAAAAAAAATTGTTTAGAAGAAAAAAAATTAATACCTTCTCAGATAATTTTTCCATGGCGTTGAAATATTGTTTGAGTATTATAATACTCTCAATATATAACGAAGCATGCATGATAATGTATTTAAGTTAACAGTTATAACTTATGATTACTCAAAATTGGCTATGCAATTATTATAAGAATACGTGAACTAATAGATTGCTACACTAGTTTACTTATATTAAAGAAAATGTTTTACACAAGTAAGCAATTGAGCATTTAGACCACGCTCTTAAGATTCTTAGAAGATTTGAAGTTATTAAGCCTTTAACTAAGCAATTGAAGCTTATGTATAGATGAATATTAAGTATTTAGTTAAGAATAATTAAGAAGCTTTCAATTATGATGACAAGGGCTTACCAAGTTAAGAATCTTAAATATTTTCATGGTAAACAAGTATTTATAGTTGATCTTTCATGTCATAGGACTAATTAGTTGATGTTATGGTGAAGTTTAAAAAAAAACATTTTCCGAAATGGTAATGAGGAAAATTGGGTTTGTTATATCCTTTCATAGGTTTATGCTGGTAAATGTTTTGGCATCTATATGTTCTTCCCACAAGACGATCTTATCAAGACTCCAAGGGTCATCACGGAAGAAATCATTGAGAAATCTTTCTCATGGGCATATGTGGATGTTGCTACTTACGGTCGGTCGAGGATTGGTGGTGCTGGTGGACTTATATATACAGTAGATGATCACTGGTACAATTTTGCTACTAGCCTTAGTGAAGCTACTAATAATTATGCCGAATTTGCCTATGATAAACTTTTATTAACAATTCCTCTCTCCCTTGGGATTTTGCACATTAAGATATTTGGCAACTCCACACTTGTTTTTGACTATCTGAAGCTCGGTAAGGCCCCTAGGAATATATTCTTGCTTCCATTTTATGAGGATATTTATAGGATCAATGCTCACTTCCAGTGGATCAACTATATGCACATTTATCGACACTGCAATCACAAGGTGGATCAACTCTCTAAACATGGTCTTCTATTACTTGCTAGATCTATGGAGAAATGGGAAAATCATCTAGGTGTGTCGTCTTCACTAGGAATGAGTTTTGATTCATTTCTAGCATGTTGTATTTGAATATTTACCAATGGATGTGGAGTCTTATGCGTTACACACACACACACACACATATATATATAT
>LPNX010390437.1:519333-740965 GCA_001517045.1 Pseudotsuga menziesii
GGAAAAAAAAGATTTTTACAATACTTATAAAAATTAAATTTTATTAAGTCACTAACTATATATAATTTTATTATTAATTTAAAATTCAATTAAATAAATTATTTATTTTGTAATTTAAATTAATTAGTGAAAAATATTAAATTTAAATAATAAGGCCATAAAATTTACAAAAATTAGGGAGTAAAATAAAATAAGTTTTACTATTTTTTAATAATATATATATATACTAAATTTTTTTACAAAAATTAGGGAATAAAATAAAAAAGGTTTTACTATTTTTTTAATAAAATATATATATATATATATATATATATATATATTACTAATTTTTTTTGTTAATAAAAATTAAAGCCACATAAACATACTAAACTAAAGTTATTACAAAGTTGTGACATTCACAAATTTAACGAAACTAACATTGAGATGCAAATTAACAGTACCATGCATGATGCCAGAAATGTAAACTTTCAAAATTTAACAAACATGATTGGCAATGGGCAACGTGCGTTTACAGTTTGTGTGACAGCCTGTCAGTGTGACCATCTTTAATTCGAATTTAAGAGATAATGGGCAACGTGCGTTGAATTCGAAATTAACAGATTATTATTCTCTTGGACCGGAAAAAGGAGTATTGTTTTTCAAATTTTAATCATATTTAACAAGTTTAACATTTAATGGGATTTAACTGGCTGGATTTTAAATTTTAAATGCCCGGATTTCAAATATTATATGTGGCATCGAAAAGCGTGACATAGGTAACAGCTTGTAACTGGGAAATGGAAGTCACTTGTTTAGTTGGGTTAGAAGAGTAAAACAGAAAGAGGAAGCGCGGAGAAAGAAAGCAGAAAGAGGGATTTGCTTAGGCCACGCCGAGAGAGCCGAGTGAGAGAGCCAAGAACTAGCCAAAGAGCCGAGCCGAGAACTGGCCAAGAGCCGAGAGAGACAGAGAGCTAGAGAACTGGCCATAGAGCTAGAGAGCTCGCCAAGAGCCGAGAGATCTAGAGAGCTCGAGAGCCGAGAACTGGCCAAGAGCTAGAAAACTAGCCAAGAGCCGAGGGATCTAGAGAGCTCGAGAGCGGAGAACTGGCCAAGAGCTACAAAAACTAGCCAAGAGCCGAGAGATTCAGAGAGCTAGAGAGCCGAGAACTGGCCAAGAGCCGAGAGAGCTAGAGAGCTGGCCAAGAGCCGAGAGAGACGAGCCAGAGTTTTGGATTTCTTTGAATGTCTGTGGTTTTACATTTTTTTTTCAATATTAAAGCATGGCCATGCTTTTATGTTTTTTCTGTTTGTACTTTCTTTTTTGGTTTTTCATTTTATGTATGTGCTTTCTTTTTTTGTTTTTCATTTTAATTTTTTAAATTTTATTTTGATTGTTCTCTATATATTTGGGTTTATTTTTTTATGTTTTGGGTCGGTGTTTGGGTTGCCCGGAGAGAGGGAGAACATGATGCAGCGAAGAATAGCAGAAGATGTTTTGGGTCTGTGAAGAGGGATATGCTGTTGCGAATGTAATGGGCAGGTAATGCCTTGTTTTTATTAATTTATTTAGGTAATGCATTATTCAGGTAATGGATTGAGGTATATATTTTATTAAGATTTTTTTGTTTTAATTTCAGCGCAGAGGCAAATTTACAGGACCATATGTGTAGCTGAATTTTAAATGTCGCTGAATTTCAAGACTGTCGGTAAGTTTTTTAAGTTTTTTTGTTGAATATTAAGCTTTGTAAGTGTGAATATGAATATAAAGCATGATAGATGTATGTTACAGCTTTAAGTGGGTTGTTGAGATAAGTTTATGCTATTTGGGTTTGCATGCTATTTTTTGATGTTAGGTTTTATAGTTTTTGCATTTTGGGTTTGGTATGCTATTCTTGATTTTAGGTTTTATAGTTTTTAGCATTTTGGGTTTGGTATGCTATTTTTTGATTTTGGGTTTATAAGATTTTAAGTTGAAATTGATTTTTTATCATTTATTTATTTATTTTAATTTTAGGTTTATAAAATTTTATATATCAATATTAAAATTTACAATAAATTTTTCTTTATTTATTTTAATTTCAATTTTTTAAAACTTAAAACTACCCTGCATCCCTTAAGAATTAATGGATGATTAAATGTACCTATACCATGGGCTGATTGAAATGATACCCGCATTCATTCCAGCCTTTTCACCTTCCTTTAAGTAACTTCTCTGCCACTTTGATGGCATTTCACTCCTGCAAATGCTTAGGCTGAAACTAAAAACCCTTGCCACACTTTTCTGGGCATTTGTCTTTCTGGGTTCATTTCGAAGGCAAACAACACCATGACACCAAAAGGTATGCATCTGTTTTCTTCTCAGTGATTCTTTTAGATATTAATCAAAATACAGGGAAGTCAATTTCAGCTTAACATCTCATGACTCATTGTCATTTCATTTTGAGCTTAACCAGTCATTCTACTATGATGAAGGTTTAATTGTTAGGGGTAAATTATTGAGGGAGAAAGGGAATCAAGTTACTTCTGCGGGGAGTTTACTGTGCTACAATGTAGTTTTAAGTTCCAAAAGGGTTCACTGTGCTACAATTTTAGATTTAAATTTGGCTGGGTTTTTAAAATTTTAAGTTGGAAGCTACATGTTTCCCTTTGTTTTTATAAGTATTAAAGTATATAATAATATTTTTTTAAAAGTTATTTAATGTTATGTAATCTTTTCTGGTTATATTATATCAAATTGTAGATTATTTTTTGGTTTATAGGTTTAATAATGGTTGGACTTACATATGATTGATTTTCTATTTTCTATTATTTAATGTTGTCTTATTTCATTTTTTATAACAAACAAATAGGGTCAATATAGGTTTAGAGGGTTCCAGAAGCTTTGTGGGTAATAAATAATAAGAAAAAAATAGTTGAAAGTATTTAGGTTTGATGTGTTGCATTCTTTTCATTTATTGTTTGTTCTCCATTTATAATTATGGTTGTTTGATAAATGAAATTTACAAACAATAACAGTAAATGAAAGTATTTAGGTTTGATGTGTTGCATTCTTTTCATTTATTGTTTGTGAGTTTCATTTATTTGATGTGTTGTATTCTTTTCATTTATTGTTTGTGAGTTTCATTTATTTCTTTGTTCTCTATTTATAATTATGGTTGTTTCAGTTTTACTTGTGAGTTTTACTTGTAATAGAGTTTAAGGTGTTATTTAATCAATTAAGCATGCACAGTTATTTTTTTGTGAGTTTTACTAGTGTGTTTCAGTTAATGTGTTTAATTTTTCACATTGCTTGATGGGCTTCAGTTGTGTTAATTTTCAGATTGTTTTATATGGTTTATTTCTTCTTTCTTTAATTGGAATAAAGAAATGGTGTAGATTAATAAAATGGGGTCTACTTGTTTTCTTTGATTGGGAGAGTTATTTTGTGTGAATCTATTAATGTGTTTGAGCAAAGTTATTTTTTCAATTTGTTTTATATTGTTTCTTAGGTTTATTTCTCTTTACTTAATTGGAATAGAGAAATGAATAAAATGAGATAAGGGTGGATGATTAGAAAAAATAAGCTAGAGGCCCAGTGAAATGAAGAGAGAGTAGGATATGTATGAATTTTATTGGATGTTGTGTTATGCAGGTGTGCATGAAAACATGGTTATGTCATGAAAGTAGTTGTTGAACTCCATGACATATGAACATTCTCAAGGGATGTTTAGAGAATAATTTGGTTATTTATTTTGGATTACATTGTAAAGAAATTTTAAGTCTATTTTGTTATTTATTATTTTAAAAAACAATATTAATATTCATTATAATTTTTTTCGATCTTGCAGTAAATGGCAGTAAAATGAGGCAGCCTGAGATGATTTGACAAAGACATGAAAAGAAGATGGAGCAGGAAATTTCATGAGGATTCAACCTCATTTTTCAATTGTAAATTATATTACAGTTATTTTCATGTAACACTAAAAACAGATATACTAATTATCATTTTTTTTGTTAGAGAAAGGGAAAAAAGCCCTTTCTCAAATCTCTCAAAGATAGCCATGGCCAAAGCTATCTTTGAGAAGTCTTCTGAGTTTTTTATTGTAGTATTTTAAATTTTTTTTTTTTAAATGTATGTTGTACTTTCTAATAAAATTATAATTTTGTTTTACTTTATAACATAAAAATATGTAATTTAAAAACATCACATACCTCTTAAATCTAAAATAGTTTCAATTCTAATGTTTTAAAAATGTAATTTAATAACATCACACAATTCTTATATCTAAAATAGTTTCAATTCTAATATTTTAATGCATCATTTAACTAATTAATATGTTTGTGTAATTTTTGGTTTATTTAATTGATTAAATAAAAATAACTTTATTACAATGACAATATTTGCAACATTTTTCAGCATTATTACAATCATAGCATTTGTTTGTTCAATTTTTTAAATAAAAAAAAAACTTTTTTACAATCATATCATTTTAACATTTTTAAATTTTTATTATAATTATAACCCTTACCACATTTTTCAATTTTATTACAATCATAATATTTGCTTTGTTTAATTAACTAAATAAAAATAACTTTATTATAATCATAACATTTGCAACATTTTTCAACTTTATTACAATTTAATGTTTTTTCAATCAGAACATATGCTTGTTTAATTAATTAAATATTTTATGTTATTAGAATTGTAACATTTACAACATTTTTCAACTTTCTTACATTCACAACATTTGCAACATTTGAAACATGTGTTTGCTTAATTAATTAAATAACAATAACTTTATAACATCATAACATTTGGAACATTTTTTTAAACTTTATTACAATCATAACATTTATTACCATCATAACATTTGCAACATTTTTCTATTTTATTACAGTTATAACATTTACTACAATTTTCAAAACTTCATTACATACATTTGCAATATTTTTCAAAAACTTTATTACATTTTAATATTTCGAACTTTTTTCAACTTTATTACAATCATAATTTGTTTAACTTTATTACTTTTATTATAATTATAACTTTTACCACATTTTTCATTTTTATTACAATCATAATATTTGCTTGTATAAAAATAACTTTATTATAATCATAACATTTGCAACATTTTTCAACTTCATTACAATCTAATGTTTTTTCAATCATAATATATGCTTGTTTAATTAATTAAATATTACATTATTAGAATTGTAACATTTGCAACATTTTTTAACTTTCTCACATTCACAACATTTGCAACATTTTTCAATTTTCTTAGTCATAACATTTGGAACATGTGTTTGCTTAATTAATTAAATAACAATAACTTTATAACATCATAACATTTGGAACTTTTTTTAAAACTCTTACAATCATAAAATTTGCAACATTTTTCTATTTTATTACAGTTATAACATTTACTACATTTTTCAAAATTTTATTACATACATTTGCAATATTTTTCAAAAACTTTAGTACATTTTAATATTTTCAACTTTATCACCGCCACATTTAAAAATTATTTTATATAAAATCAATTTTATTATAAATACTAAATTTAAAATTCATATAATATAAAATTAAACTATAAAATTTAGTTAATAAATAAAAAATAAAAATTTAATAAATCTATGTTATGTTGTTGTAATGTGTTCGTAATGTAGTTTTGTGTTTTGTTGTGTTGTGTAATGTCGTGTACTATTATTTTACAGAACATACATTTATGTAATATGTTGTATTTAACATTGGTTGAAAAATTAAGAAATATTTTTATGATGCTATATTTTGTTTCAATGAATAATATATATTTCTATTTTTTATTTTTCTAATTTAAATATAATTATATTTTATATTTTGTCTTTTATTTAATTTATTTATAATATGTTAATTTAAAAAATAAAAAAATTTAAATTCAATATATAAGATTTGATTTTTGATAATATTAAATTCTATTTTATTTTTGATAATATTAAATTTTATTTCAATGGATAATATATGTTACAAATATGTCTGTTTTTCATATATATTTTTATGACTTGAATGTTATTTTAAGTTTAATTGTCATAATGATTTTATTTAGATAAATAATGTATATTACAAATGTCTTTTCATTTTTATATTTATATTTTAATTATATTTAGATTTTTAATTTATTTATTTATAATTTGTCAATATAAAATAACATAAAAAATTTCAATATGTAATGAACAAATAAATATATTAATAATTTATTAATTAATAATATCATATCACATAGCGAATAAATATAAATATAATATATAGGTAAATAGAAGTACTTATTTAATGTTATATTTTTTCAATGGATAATATATGTTCCACTTGTATTTATTTCATTTATATTATTTTTCATTTCATTCAATAACAATATGTTAATTTATATTATAATATAAATTTTAATGGATAATGTCTATATTTTTTTCAAATAAATTTAAGTGTTATATGCTATTCTTATAAAAATTACAGAACATTCATTATTTATCTTCAAGAATCTTGTGTCAATAATATTAAATAATACTAAAAAAATTGATTACAATAGCACAAATTTTATAATGTATTTTTTCACTTTTATTTTTATAATTTGAATATATTATTTTAATTGATGATGTTTGTTACAAAATATATGTTTATGTTTAATATTTAATTTTATAATTTAAATATTATTTTAAATTATTAATTTGTCATTATAAAAAAATATTTTCATAATGTTATATTTAATTTTAATAGATAATGTACCATATAAATATTTTTTCATTTTTATATATATAGCTTAAATATAATAAACTTTTATTTTTATTTGTTTATAATTTGCTAATTTAAAATAATATATAAGATTTTATTTGTGATCATTTCATTTAATAATAATATGTTAATTTGTATTATAATATAAATTTTAATGGATGATGTATATTTTTTTTCTCAAATAAATCTAGATGTTATATGCTATTCTTATAGAAATTACAAAACATTCAATATATATTTTAAAGATTAATCTCATGTTAATAATACTAAATAATGTTGAAAAAATTGATTAAAATAACACAAATTTTACATTGTATTTTTTCACTTCTATTTTTATAATTTGAATATATTTATTTCAATAGATGATGCCTGTTACAAATATGTGTTTGTTTTTAATATTTAATTTTATAATTTAAATATGATTTTATATGCTATTCTTGTAGAAATTAGAAAACATTCATTGTTTAAATATTGTTTTAAACTTATAATTTGCCATCATAAAATAAATATTTTCATAATGCTATATTTGATTTCAATAGATAATATATGTTATAATTTTTTTTTTCATTTTTACATGTATAATTTAAAATATAATTAACTTTTATTTTTATTTGTTAATTTAAAAGATCAAAAACAAATTAAATTTAATATATAAGATTTTAGTTTTGATAATATCATATTTTATTGCAATAAATATTTGTTACAGATGTGTGTTTCTTTTTCATATATATTTTTATAATTTAAATATTTCTTTAAATTATTACTTTGTTATTATAAAATAATCAACATATAAATTTGATTAATTCAATAAATCACATGAAAAATCATTACCTATTTACCTATCAATAATTCTTAATATTCTGAAAAGTTTACTTACAATTATAAACAATTTGCCAAATATATATATATATAATTTGAATATAATAATTCATTAATTTTATTTTATATATTTTTAATGTGTTTAATTTAAAATGACAGAAAACACCATTTCAATATATTATAAATTAAAATACTTAGTGTTTTTATGTCATCATTTCAATATATTATAAATAAAAGTACTAAGTTTTTTTATGTCATCATTTCAATATATTATAGTATTTTTTTTTTATGTCATTATTTATTTCAAAATTGTATATTACAAATATTTTTTCTTTATATAATTTCAATATAATTATATTTTGATTTTATTTATCATTTCATTTATTAATAATAATCAAATAAATATATTAATAATATATTAATTAATAATATCATATCATATAAAAATTAAATATAAATATAATATATTGTTGAATAGAAGTATTTTTTATTTTTAATGTTACATTTGTCAATAGATAATGTATGTTCCAGTTTTTTTTATTTTATATATTTTTATAATTTGAATATAACAAACTTTTAATTTTATTTTTCATCTTTTTCAATAATAATATAATATAAATTTTAATTTATATTTTAATAATTTAAATAAATTTAATTTTCAATATTATTTTTCATTTCATTGAATAAAAATTTGTTAATTTATATTATAATATTATTTTAATAGATGATGTATATTTTTTTCTCTTATAAAACTAGATGATATATGCTATTCATGTAGAAATTGCAAAACATTCATTATTTATCTTCAAGATTAATCTTGTGTCAATAATACTTGATAGTACTGAAAATATTGTTTACAACAACACAAATTTTGTAATGTATTTTTTGACTTCTGTTTTTATAATTTGAATATATTTATTTCAATGGATGATGTCTGTTACAAATATGTATTTGTTTTTAATATTTAATTTTATAATTTAAATATTGTTTAGATTTTTAATTTGCCATCATAAAATAAATATTTTCATAATGCTATATTTGATTTTAATGGATAATTAATGTTATAAATATTTTTTCATTTTTACATTTATAATTTAAAAATTACTTAATTTTTATGTTTATTTGTTTATAATTTGTTAATTTAAAATAATAAAAACAAATTAAATTTTATATATAATATTTTAGTTTTAATGATATCATATTTTATTTCAATAAATATTTGTTATAAATGTGTTTCTTTTTCATATATATTATTATAATTTAAATATTTCGTTAAATTATTAATTTGTTATTATAAAATAATGAACATATAAACTTGATTAATTTAAGAAATCACAAAAAAATCATTACCTATTTATAAGACTAATATGTTGCTTATCAATAATACTTAATATTCTGAAAAGTTTCCTTACAATTAGAAACACTTTGCTTTTACATTTATAATTTAAAAATTAATTAATTTTTACTTTTATTTGTTTATAATTTGTGAATTTAAAATAATAAAAACAAATTAAATTTAATATATAAGATTTTAGTTTTAATAATATCATATTTTATTTCAATAAATATTTGTTACAAATGTGTGTTTTTTTTTCATATATATTTTTATAATTTAAATATTTCTTTAGACTATTAATTTACTATTATAAAATAATCAACCTATAAACTTGATTAGCTCAAGAAATCACAAAAAAATAATTACCTATTTATAAGACTAATATGTTGCTTAACAATAATACTTAATATTCTAAAAAGTTTGCTTACAATTATAAACAATTTGCTTTTACATTTATAATTTAAAAATTAATTAATTTTTATTTTTATTTGTTTATAAATTGTTAATTTAAAATAATAATATCATATTTTATTTCAATAAATAATATTATAATTTAAATATTTCCTTAAACTATTAATTTACTATTATAAAATAATCAACCTATAAACTTGATTAGCTCAAGAAATCACAAAAAAATAATTACCTATTTATAAGACTAATATGTTGCTCAACAATAATACTTAATATCCTGGAAAGTTTGCTTACAATTATAAACAATTTGCTTTTACGTTTATAATTTAAAAATTAATTTATTTTTATTTTTATTTGTTTATAAATTGTTAATTTAAAATAATAAAAACAAATTAAATTTAATATATAAGATTTTAGTTCTAATAATATCATATTTTATTTCAATAAATATTTGTTACAAATGTTTCTTTTTCATATATGTTTTTATTATTTAAATATTTCCTTAAACAATAAATTTCTTATTATAAAATAATCAACATATCAACTTGATTAATTCAAGAAATCACAATTTTTTATAATTTGAATATAATAAACTTTTAATTTTATTTTTCATCTTATTCAATAATAATATAATTTATAATATAATATAAATTTTAATGAATGATGTATATTTTGTTTCGCAAATAAAATTGATAATATATGCTATTTTTTATTTATTTATATCTTGATTAATTGATGATAGTATTTATAAATAAATATTAAAAGTATTATAAATAAAAATATTTAGTTTTTCTTTATGTTATCTTTTATTTCAAATACTAAGTTCTTTTATGTCATCGATCCACGAAACCCTCTCTTCACAATAAAAATTGATAATATATGCTATTTTTTATTTATTTATATCTTGATTAATTGATGATAGTATTTATAAATAAATATTAAAAGTATTATAAATAAAAAATATTTAGTTTTTTTTATGTCATGTTTTATTTCAATATTTTTTTTTATGTCATCGATCCACAAAACCCTCTCTCTTCGCAATAAGTAGCGGCCCTAACGAATACTTTGTACGTACCATGCCTAGGTGGACTTAGCCACCGAGTGGCATAATATATCTATAGCAGTTTCTTGTTTTTTATGTCATCTTTTATTTCAATATTATGTAAATGATGTATATTACAAATATTTTTCCTTTATATAGTTCAATATAATTATATTTTGATTTTATTTATCATTTCATTTATTAATAACAATCAAATAAATATATTAATTAATAATATCATATCATATAACAATTAAATATAAATATAATATATTGTTGAATAGAAGTACTTTTTAATGTTACATTATATTTTTATAATTTGAATATAGTAAATTTTGAATTATTTTTCGTCTTATTCAATAATAATATAATATAAATTTTAATGAATGATGTATATTTTTTTTCTCAAATAAAAGTCCATGATATATGCTATTTTTTATTTATTTATATTTTCATACTTTTAATATTTATTTATAATTACTATCATCAAATAATCAAAATATAAATGTTACAAATTTAAAAGTCCATTCCAAGTAATGTTGAGATTTGGTTTTGCTCCTGAATTTGTCTCCTGGGTCAAGGCCTGCATAAGCAAGCCATGGATTGCCCCCCTCATTAATGGAAGAGAGGCTCCATTTTTCCAAGCCACGAGAGGGCTGAGGCAAAGATGCCCGCTCTCCCCACTTCTTTACGCTATTCATGCCTCGGTCCTTAGCTTTCAATTGGAAAAAGCCAGGCTAGAGCAGGAGCTCCCAGACATAAGGCTAGCTAGAGGGATCCAAGATATCAATCATGCACAATTTGCTGATGACACCATCTTGATGGGAGGTGCCAGCCAGATTATTGCAAGTCGATTCAAAACCGAATTGAACAGATACTGTCTGGCCTCTGGAAGTAAAATCAACTTCACAAAGAGCCAGATCTTCTGTTGGAATATCAATCCTAGAGAAGTCTCAGATATATCCTGGACTCTAAACATGAAAGGCATTGTTAGTTGGGACTCCTTCAATTATCTAGGAGTCCCTATCTTCAAAACAAGATCTAAGCCTTCTGATTGGAAACCCATCGTGGAAAAAATAAAAAATAAAATCTCAGGCTGGGGAACGGCATGGCTAAATCTGGCTGGGAAGCTTGTTTTAATTAAAGCTGTCTTGAACAGCTACTTGATTTACCGATGTTCCCTCCTCCTCGCTCCGGTCAAAACTTTAAATCAAATTGAGGGCTTATTGAGATCCTTTCTCTGGAATGGTGGGAATAATGGAGGTGGCAAAAAGTTTGCTCTCGTAAGTTGGAAAACAATCAAGCTTCCAAGGAAAGAGGGAGGACTTCAAGTTAGGGATTTGAAAACTCAAAATCTGGCCATTGGGGCCAAGTTACTTTGGAATATGCTTGCCACTAAACCTTCTTGGTGCAGTAAGGTTCTTAAAACTAAATATTTCCCGGGATTAAGGCTCAGATGCCTAGAAGGGGAGCAAATGAAAGTCAAGGGGTCCTCCATTTACAAGCTCTGCAAAAAAAAATTTCCACAATTTATTGGGAAATTGCATTGGATCCCGGGTAATGGGAAAGAGATAAAAATCTGGCAGGACTCGATTCAAGGTAAACCTCCTCCACGTCTCCCACGACTGCAGCAATGGATGGAGGCGAGAGGAATGAGCACTCTCTGGAGCATCTCAGAATGGGAGCTAAATAACCCACAGCGATGGTCAGCGTGGGCTCTGCCAAATTGTCCAGCTGCGTTGGAGGAAGAAAAAAGCCAGTTAATCTCCCACCTGGCTGGGATAGCACCGGTCTCCACTAAACAGAGGGACGGGCGAGGCTGGGGCACGAGGATAGGTTCATACTCAACGGCAGAAGGGTATGCTGAGTTTGCTGCAAGCTACAACGTCCCAACGAATCCTGAAATTTGGAATATGCTCTGGAACACCGGCACGTTGACTAAAATCGAAGTCTTCAACTGGACATTGATCCACCAAAGACTGCTAACCGGAGATAATTTGGAGAAGAGGGGGATAGTTGGTCCATTTCGTTGTCCTCTATGCGCTAGGAATCCAGAAACTATCTCCCATCTATTTCTAAATTGCCAGTATGCCTTATCTATTTGGAAGGAAGTAATGAAGCATGGAGGTGACGGGCAACATGGAGCTGAAAGTATTCAGGACCACTTCAGTAATTGGGAAAATAGCTACCAGGGCGAGTTGGCCCAGAAGAAAGGTGTGAAAGATTGCTGGTGGAAACTATTTAAAATCACTTGCTAGTGCATTTGGCTAGAACGAAACCAGAGAATCTTTCAGAATAAGAGTCAACCAGAGTGGAAGACCGCTGCTAAAATTAATGCTCTCCTAGGTGAGGTGGTAAGAAGCACTAAGATTTCGAACAATAAAACTGAGCTGACAGAAAAATAAAATAAGTGGATGAAATCTCTCAATATTCAACCAGCAAACAATATAGTTTCCAAAAATTTGGAGGATTGGGAAATCCGAATGGATAAATCCCAGTTCGAGAATTGGTTAAGGGAGCGGAAAATTTTCAAATTTTTCTTCGACGGGGCCTCTAAAGGTAACCCAGGGAAAGCGGGAGGAGGGGGAGTCGTCATAAACCCAGGAGGGAAAGTTGAAATTGAATACTCTTGGAATATCGGGCAGGATTCGAATAATATGGCGGAAGCCTATGGGCTCTGGAAAGGCCTCAAGCTGGTACAAAAAGGAGTGGTCGAAGTCATGGTTATCGGGGATTCTAGGCTCATCATCCAAGCAATGAATGGGAGGAAAAGGGGCAACAATGAGCGGACTGAAAGACTAATAAAAAGAATAAGGTCTATGGCCAAAAGGTTCAGAAAAATAGAATTCTTTCATGTACTTAGGGATCTTAACGAAAAGGCAGATAGGGCAGCTAATAAATTTTTAGCAATAGGGTGCTATGAACTTAATGTTAATTCGGAGGTAAGCTTGGAAATCCCCCCTTAGATTGCTGGTCTGTTGATTTAGGATGGAGCACCTTGGAGGTTGACTGTATTCTGTATCTAACTTAGCGTTTTCAACTGAGTCTTCATTCTTAATATAATCGTTTTTGTTAAAAAAAAAACTGTATTTTTTTTAATTATATTTTTAAAATTTTAATATAATTATTTTATGATTTTATTTTTCTTTTCATTCATTAATAATTAACAAATAAAATAATTTAATATATTATATAAGATAGAAATACATGTCATATTATATATGAATAGATAATATATGTTACATATGTAGATGTATTTTTTTCAGTTATATTTTTATAATTTCAATACAATTAGTTTTTAATTTTATTTTTTATTTCATCAATTAATAATATAAATTCAATATATTAGAAAATAGAAATATTTTATTTTCATATCATATTTTATATTTTTATAATTGGTTTTTAATTTAATTTTTTATTTCATTCATAAATAAAATATAACAAATAAAATATATATTTAATATATATTGTAAAATAGACGGACTTATTTTCATGTTATATTTTATTTCAATGGATAATGTATATTATTTATATAATTTTTTTATTTATATTTTTATAATTTGAATATAATTAAATTTTATTTTTATTTTTCATCTTATTCAATAATAATTTATTAATTTATAATATCATATAAATTTTAATAGATAACTTATATTTTAATTTTTTTTATAAAACTGTTTATATATAATTATCAAATAATCAAAATATAATCATAACAAATTTAAAAGATCATTAAAAATTTATTAAATATTTCTAGGATTAATCTACCTTTTATAAGCTAAAAATATGTCATAATTGAAAAGATTTATTACAATTATTAATAACTTACCAACTAATTATAAATATAACTAGAATTTATATATTTAACTTTTAATTTTATTCATTTTATTAATTATTAATATATTAATTTAAATTAACAAATAAAATTTTAACTTTACAAATTTAAGAGATAGATAATTTATGTAATTAACTTTTAATTTTAATAATGGTAATAGTTTTAAACCTAATAGATATTTCTAGTTGACAAAAATTAATTATAATTAATAAATTTTTTTAATGGAAATTTTTTGTCTAATTATAATTATATAAAACTATAATTAACAATATGTTATTTTATAAATATATAAGAATTATTTTTTTATAATATCATATTTTATTTTTATGAAAGATGTGTATTTTTTTTAATAAAATAAGGATGATATATGTTATTTCTTTTTCATTTTTATTTTTATAGTTTGAATATTTTTTTTTTCTTTATAAGAATATTGAAAATACTATTATCATGAAAATAATTCTGCTTTGAAACTCTTGTGATCCTTGTTATCTTGTATGTTTTTAAAGTATGGGGATGCAACATTTCTAGATAATTTTGGAGAAAGATTGAGCAAATTGAGAAGTGGTTATAACTTATAACCTCAAAATTAAAAGCAATATTCCTTATCCTATTCTCTTCATAGAAGTGGGTCTTTCCCCCGTTGAGAGCATTGCTATGACTAGAAGTGTGTCTTTCCTGATATACATGCATACGATAAATAACATGGGAAACAAGAGCCTTCCTAAAATTTCTTTAAACTCAAGTAAAAAAACTACGCTTCAAGCGATGTTCGGTGTAAAGATACCATGGTTTGGTTAAAACATTGGGGCATTAATGAAAACGACATTTTGCAGAACATTGACAATGTAAAAAATATTATAACTTCTAAGTTTAAAGAGAAAGTTTGGTGTGAAGAAAATTTAGCGGTTAAGAGAAAATTAAGATACTATAAGGAGGTCATTAATCCTAACTTGGAAGATTAGAAGTATCACTTGGTAGTAACTAGATCATGGAAGAAAATTAATATAGCCAATATTAAAACGAACTCTCATGAACTTCATAGGGAAACAAGGTGTTGGTATATTCCTAAAACTCCATCGGTGGAAAGGGTTTGCCATATGTGTGGGTCTATGAGCATTGAGGATGGAAATCACTCTCTTAGATTGCCTTGCTTACACCCACATTTATATTATTTTTCATTTCATTTAATAATATGTTAATTTATATTATAAAATAAATTTTAATGGATGATATATATTTTTTTCTCAAATAAAACTAGATGATATATGCTATTCTTGTAGAAATTACAAAACATTCATTATATCTTCAAGATTAATCTTATGTTAATAGCACTAAATAATACTGAAAAAATTGTTTACAATAACACAAATTTTACAATGTATTTTTTCACTTATATTTTTCTAATTTGAATATATTTATTTCAATGGATGATGTCTGTTACAAATATGTGTTTATTTTTAATATTTAATTTTATATTTTAAATATTGTTTTAAATTTTTAATTTGCCATTATAAAATAAATATTTTCATAATGCTATATTTGATTTCTATGGATAATGTATATTCTAAATATTTTTTCATTTTTACATTTATAATTTAAATATAATTAACTTTTATTTTTATTTGTTTATAATTTGTTAATTTAAAATAATAAAAATAAATATAATTTAATATATAAGATTTTAGTTTTGATAATATCATATTTTATTTCAATAAATATTTGTTACATGTGTGTTTTTTTTTCATATATATTTTTTATAATTTAAATATTTCCTTAAACTATTAATTTGTTATTATAAAATAATCAACATATAAACTTGATTAATTCAAGAAATCACAAAAAAATCATTACCTATTTATAGGACTAATATTTTGCTTATCAATAATATTTAATATTTGAAACTTTTGCTTACAATTATAAACAATTTGCCAATTTTTTATTTTATTTTTTTATTATATAATTTAAATATAATAATTCATTAATTCTATTTTATTTATTTTTAATGTGTTTAATTTAAAATGATGGAAAACATCATTTCAATATATTATGTCATCTTTTATTTCAATATTTATGTAAATGATGTATATTACATAGTTTCAATATAATTATCTTTAATTTTATTTATCATTTTATTTATTAATAACAATCAAATAAATATATTAATAATATCATATCATATAACAATTAAATATAAATATAATATATTGTTGAATAGAAGTATTTTTTTTATGTTACATTTTTCAATAGATAATGTATGTTCTAAGTTTTTTTTTTCATTTATATTTTTATAATTTGAATATAATAAACTTTTAATTTTATTTTTCATCTTATTCAATAATAATATAAATTTTAATGAATGATGTATATTTTGTTTCTCAAATAAAAATCGATGATATAATACTATTTTTTATTTATTTATATTTGCATATTTTTAATAATTATTTATAAATACTAACATCAAATAATCAAAATATAAATGTTACAAATTTAAGAGATCACTAAAAAATCATTAAGTATTTCAAGAACTAATCTATATTTTTTGTCAACTAAAAATATCTATTATGATTGAAAAGTCCTATTACTGCTAGTAAAACTTACCAACTATTAACAAACATAACTAGAATTTATATATTATAAGATTAATCTTTTGTCTATCAATAATATTTTTTTTGTAAGCAAGTAGGTCCTTCTATTACCAACAGTATTCAAACACATAGACAATTACATAAAAAATCCAAGCTCTCCCATCTCTGGGAAAATAAGCTTGGAGATCATTTTGGAAGTCTCTCTCGAAAGGAAACAAGACTAAACCAGAATGATCTAGAAGTTTTAAATATTCTTAATGAGGTATCAATCATGAAGGTCTTAAAATCCGAAGCAATTTGCTAAAACCAAAGACAAAAGACAGACAAACATTACAAAGGAACCTGATCATTCGAATAGATGCTCGTGAGGCTCGAGCTTTAACCCCTGCTTCTTGGCTATTTCAAATTGATTGTCCATTACCTTATGCAGGATCAACATCATTTGATCTTGCTACAAAAGAATCTACCCATGTTGCTCATCCTTTTCGAGTAGTGTTTTTCCAAAAATGAACTTTTGTCACCCGTTGAAGCTCCAACGATTTCTGGTATAAGGTAAGTCTGCCCCTGGAGGTGCCATGGTCAGGTATAAGCTCTTTAAAATCCTTCCTGATTTCTTTTGGTCCCAGGAACCTGCCTTCCAATTCAGCCTCCTGCTCGGCTTCGTGAATGGTTGCGCGAATTGAGTCAGGGAATTCTTTCTGGAACTTCTTGTTTTTCTCGACAATATTCTTCTCGAAGTGCAATGGGGGAGCCATTGGCTTATGCATATCAAAACCCTGCGAGGATGAAGTGGAGCGGGTGCGCTTGCGTGGGGCAATGGTGACAAGTAGCGAGGCCACGAGCGAGCACAGAAGGGGAGCAAGGCAGCGAAGCTTACGAGGGCAACAGGACCAATCTCCCACGACCCGAGAGGCTAGGGAAATGGGAGAAAAAGGAGCAAGACGATGGAAATAGGAACACTCACCCACAACCCAACAGAGGGGGAGAGGAACCCGACCACTAGCAGAGAGGAGGCCCCAACAAGAGTAGGCAACTTAAAGAAAATAGGCACACAGGACATAAAAAAGAAAACCGAGCTAACATGAAGCTTCCCACAACAAGAGATAGGACTTACAACTCGTAGACGGCCATCAAAAGCCTCCAAAGCATGCCAAGGGTGCGACCACAGCAAAAGTAGATCCTTCTCCAGAGACCTAATAGAGAAACCATTGAAATACGAACGATGGTCGACAGTGGAGCCTTTACAGCCCATAGTTTTGAGATGATGATCCATCGTGACAGAGAAATGCGTGTCCTTCCACAAGTTCATACCGTTACCTGTCATAATGTTCCCAACGCGTGAAGTGGTATTAGTGACTTGATGATATGTACCATCGTCTTTCCAATTCATAATAACCCTGCAGAGAGGCGAGATGGGTAATGCCTTCTGCCCATGTGAACCATTATATCGCATTCCCCTGAGGTGAGTAGTGGGCACCGTTGGTGACTCTGCTCGCCATGTGCCGCTCATATTCTCCCGAAGCCACGGCATGTATCAACCACCGTGAGGGGCCTATCAATAACACTTAATATTTCTTACATTTACAAAAAAATTATCATGTATTTTTTTATTTCTATTTTTATAATTTGAATATAATAATCCTTTATTTTTATTTTATTTATTCTTAATGTGTTTAATTTAAAATGACAAAGAAAATATACATATTTTTTTTCTATAATGATGTATGTTAAATTTTATTTTTTTTAATTATATTTTTATAATTTCAATATAATTATTTTATAATTTTATTTTTCCTTTCATTCATTAATAATAAACAAATAGAATAATCCAATATATTATATAAGATATAAATACATGTCATATTATATATGAATAGATAATATATGTTACATATGTAGTTTTTTTTTTAGTTATATTTTTAAAGTTTCAATATAATTAGTTTTTATGTTCTCTACAAGGAGATATATATGAATCGGTTAGGGCAATTATTTGGACTAATTTGTAGTAATTTAAAAAAAAACATATAATTTTTGTTATAGTTTGTATCAATTATTTTTTGAGAATTATTTAAAATTTGATTTATCTTATTTCCTATTGGTTTATATAAGTGACGTAGGCCTCAGACTTTGTGCCCAAGACCCGGCGACCATCTTGCCTAAGCATAAAATGATCATTTTGTTCCTGACATCCTACCTTGTGTGGATGAAAATACGGCGGGAAGACTGTTTTTAATCATTTGTTCTTGACATCCTACCCTCTGTGGAACTACTTCTTCTGACATTGACAGTTCCACAAACAAAAGAGATCAAATCAAAGATTCAATTGTTGTTACAAAGATGTAGACAATTGCAAGTAAGTTCCTGAATAATAATGTAAATTCATTTAGAACTTTATAATATTTAATTTTATATGCTATTGAACTTATAATACAATGGTTTGTATTTACAGGAATTTATGCATCTTTACAGTGGTGTTCAAGGCGTTGTTGGTCCCAGTGACCAAACCACTCCACGTACACCACATATTGCTCCCTTATTGTCCACTGAATAGTCAGCAACATGCTCTGCGACACCCCCGAGGCTAGTAGAGGGTGCACCCAATGCTGACCGACCCACAATAGATGCTGCAGAAGAAGGGGTGGATGCGGGGTTAGATAGAGAGGTGGATGCATTTCTTGGATCTTCTCGTGTCACTAGCACTGGTTTAGTAGTGGCAACATTTTTGGTGAACGAAGAACTTGTTCCAATAAAGATAGAGAAGATTCCAGGTGATTATAGATTGTTCAATTTAGTTTTTATAATTTGTATCTAATATACTGATAATATTTTTTAATGTTGACTAATGATGGCATTAATGTTTTGCAGGAAAATGATATATTTTATAAACATCTGAATGATTTGTCCTTGGAGGTCTTCAGGCCCACCATCCGCACAAGGTGGGACAAGCAAGAAAAATATTTAAAGGATGAGCTAACTAATCGCTTGGTTGGTCTGTTTGAAAAATATACCTTCGATACATCGAAGGTCCTACAGAAGGCTGAACAACATCTGAAGATTGTCTGAGACTAGTATAGGGTTCACCTAGAAAAGAACTGTAGGTATGAGCGCCCTCCGATGATTCCATCTAGGGAGTGGAAAGCCCTGGTGGAAGATGGAAAATAGAAGGGTCTGAGAAAAGCAAGAACGATACCACCAGGAACAGGGAGATATGCAATACATTCCAAAATGTAATGGTAAGCCTTATTATTATTACTTTATATATCAAA
The DNA here is from genome assembly GCA_001517045.1 of Pseudotsuga menziesii. Classification (NCBI taxonomy): domain Eukaryota; kingdom Viridiplantae; phylum Streptophyta; class Pinopsida; order Pinales; family Pinaceae; genus Pseudotsuga; species Pseudotsuga menziesii. The sequence continues at coordinate 539,349 of LPNX010390437.1, forward strand.
TTTGGAACATCGACTAACGTAATTCAACACTTGATTAGGTTGTCGGACACATCTAAGGCCACCAAGGAAAGAATGGAAAAAATTGGTCAACACAAGCTTGGTCCTGGTGGTTATTCGAACTTGGCGGCCCAATATGTAAGTATCGAAAACCCGAAACCGCATCCAAATAATATACTGAAAATTATTTTCGTTTTATTCTGGCAAAAAATGTAAAATTAATGACATCATGCAAATATGCAGGCCGGCCGTTTCAAAGAATTGCCCCTTGAGGAAGACATGAAGATTGGCTTCAAACATGGATTTGACGCCGTTGTTGAATGCCAGAGAAGCTTGTCTGGGCATATTCCATGATCTTTTGCTGATCCATCTGGTGCGCAGCTATATAAAAACTATATAGTTTAATGATAATTTATTAATTCTAATGCAATTTATTCATTATAAAAAATTAACATATTATTCCTTTTTTAGCAGGAAGTAATGATCCCGTTCATGTCGAGGATGTACACCAACCAGACGAAGATCATGCTTCAATTCCTGGTAATGAATTTATTAATATCCTACTATTTGTATAGATAATTGCAGATGATGAACATTAATTCAAATTCTACACAATTCAACTATAGAGCATGTAGATGCAGATAACATTGAACAGGTTGGTCCTGTACAGGATAATGATGAACATGCAGATGTGCCCATGCCAGGTAAAAAAACACCTTTGTAATGTTTTTTTAAATGAATTACTTGTATTTATATAAATAAAAATAAATTAATGAAACATTTTGACATTATTGAAGAAATTCATCGCCCCTCGCCGCAAGTTCAACCTTGTGAGCAGTATAATAGGGAGACCAAGGATCAAATTCCGGAAGATGTGCTTCTGACTAACTATTTAAAGAGAAGAAAAGTAAATTGGAAGTGACTAAATAAAATTTGAGTAATTTTTATTTATAATAAAAAAATTTACATGGTTTTCTCCTCTGTTTCATGAATGAATAGTTAAATGAATGCTTTAATGAATGGTTTACTGTTTTTTTTATCGGCTATTGACTAAATTAACGGTTTAATGAATGATTTAAAGAATGATTTAATGAAAGCTTCTTTCAGCTATTGAGTGAAATAATTTGTAGTAAATTGTTATTTGCAAGTAGATGCATTGGGTTTGGGGAATTGAGAGTGATGTGAGGAGGGGGAGGGGCCATAACCTTCACATGGTTGATCCTGTTTAGTAGAGAATATTAAATTATTCTCGAAATAGAGAGGAGCTCAATGAATGGTAAGGAAGAATACATTAAAAACAATTATTTCTATAATTTTAGCATTTAATTTTTACTATTGCTATTTGACTCCTCCATTGGAACTTGTTACAGATAGCGTTGAGAAACATTTTCATAGTTAAGAGGCTAGAAATGGCGTTTTGATGTGTTTGATGGCCTTATATACATAGTGTTTTTGGTTCTCCATGTTTTATCAGGTAATCTATTATTAACAATTAATTTACTTGAATAGTTGAATAGTATTGTAATTTACATTGTAATAGTATTGTATTTATTTAGATTGCTTTTGTTATTTTCATAATCAAACAAATATTTATTTGATGGGTCCTAACATGAAATTATTGCAACATGAAAAAATTTGAAGTATGTTGAATGATGTTTTGAAAGGTAAAGCAGAAGAAGACAGTGTGAAGCTCCACAAATCAAAGTATAATTATGTTTTCTTTTAATTGATTGAACTGTGTATTGGGTATTTATGCATGTGCACACACACACGTTTAGTTGATGATGGTGATTACCATACATTTAAGCGAACTTTGTTCTATCTGATCTATAAACTTAACTTAAATAGTTTGATTTATCAGGTTGTTTCTATGATTGAATAACTTGGAAAAGAAACTTTTTATCTTTATGAGTTAGTATGTTGTAGAATCCAGTATTTTCACAAATATTTTCAAAAATAGATCTAATGTATTTGTAGGCCAAGAATTCCAAGAGAGTACTTTTATAATGTATATATATAGCCTTTCCTTTATGTCATTCCAGTAGTAGCATTAGAGTATGGTACTGGTGAGCTATTAGCAAACCCTATTCTTAGCTTGAGTGTATGAGGGTGGGGCCAAGTTTCTTTTTGGGTTCATTGGGCACAAAGCCTCAGTATGGTTGTATTCATGGTTTGATATAAATATGAAAGGTAGGTTTTAATAGTCCACCCAATATGATGAAATTATTTTGATATCTCATAAATCATGAGTCAACCGTCCACATATCCCGCAGATCGAACGTTGATAAACTAGGGCACTTACCAAAAAGATTTTTCCATAAACTAGGGAACTTACCAACAATGTGCACTATGTCATATTCAACAAAAAATTAGAATAAAAAACCCTTTACATTAGGTTGGATCGGCACCAACTTATCCAAGAAAGAAACCCATAAGTCTTCTACAGATTTTATAGTGATGACCATAAGCTATGAAACCCTCATATCATGATATGTAATAGTCCTTGTCCTCCTCCTTTAACGGTTGTAACTATTGAACATTACCACTGTGTAGGGTTGTAAGTGTTGAACATTTCAGAGGAACTTTCAGGCATTCTCCACTTTAGTAAGCAAAGACTAAACATTACCACTCTAAGGAAGGTAATATTGCATTTCTTAATTGTTTGGTTGTAGAATAGGGCATTTCTTAATTGGGTGGTTGTAGATCCTCCATGGTGGCCTTGTCCAATGTATCAAGGATTCTCTCAGCCATCAACCTGGCCAAACCTTGGCCATGAACCATTGTAGTTGGATTTAACTCAAGGTCTTAGTCCTAGATCTTGGTGATCCACCTACCCCTTGTCCCACTACTCTCCTATTGCAAAAGTATATCCTTCACCATGGGATGAGGAATGTAGGCCACCATCTTAGCATTCCAAAAGTGATCATGAAAGTAGTTAGGTGCCTTCACCAAGGAATACGCTTGTGTTACCTTTGAGGCTTAAGTCAACCTTTCCCCCTGAAGTGCATTGCTCATGAAAGTAAATGGTTGCTCACTCCCTTGCTGATTTTTTTGTAAGAAAACAACATAGACTTTGCTTGATATATTTGCAAAGGATTTATTTGCTTCTTCTCTCCACTTCTTCAAACTCGATATTATCAAGATGATTTAACCAATATCTTTCCCAAAAAGAACCAGGAAATGTTTCATCGTATTCAAGATCGGTTTTAACCAAAAGTTTCAAAAACATAATTGGAAACAAAGGCATAAATGAGAGGATTACCGTTTCCAATTCATCTAAAGAGGAACAAAAGATTCAAGTCATGATATTTCTTCAACATATTTGATATAGGACTTCCAATTTTCACAAAAATAGGAAATGAAACACTTTACAGAATTGATGCAACCAAAGAAAGATTGAATGGCTTGTTTTTTTTTAGTAAAAAGAATCTCCTAGATACCCTTCACTATTTTAGGATCAATCCTTACTCCAATATTGTGTTCCAAAACATTTCCTTCAAAGACCCCCAAGATGATTTTTCTAAATTCAGCGATATGCCCAAGGATTTGCACCTATCAACAATCTTGCTAAGTGTCCAATATGATCATCCCTATTCTTTGAAAAAATAGTGATATCATCTTGGTACACTGCTATGTACTCATTATAGAAAGAAAAGTCCATACTACATTGGAAAGTGGCTTTAGCAGTTGTCAATTCAAAAGGCATCCACACATATGCATAAGTCCCCCAAGGGGTAGTGAAAGAAATTTTATATCTCTCATTAAAACAAAAATTACATAGATATGAAAAGGCAGGGTCGAGGACATGAATGGGACAATGGAGTGTCCCATTCCAGCAGTGATCAATCCTCTCTCAAAGCATTAGTTATTTCTCAAGGCCATCATTTGTTGGGTAGCTTTACTCATAGAAAAAGTTGATAGCTTCTTTGGCCCTATCCATAGAGCTTCATACAAGTGGCCCATTGTGGGATTTTCCCATTAACTAAATGGAAAACCTTTACCAAAATATTTTTGATTGAGCACACGTCCTCCACTCTTTGCTTTTCCCCATCAACTAAATGAAGAACCTTTACCAAAATTTTGTTGGTTGAGCACTCTTCCTCCACTCCTTGCCAAAATCCATCTTGGTTTATGAGTTTGTGCTATAGGCACAACCATGCCACTAATCAGAAATAAACATCTCTTCAGCTTCAGTTCACAACAGTTAAGGGACAGGAGGGAAATGAAATTGGTGGAAAAAAATGTGTAATTCTAGGGTGCAAGAACTCCTTGTTCCTTGTGAATCACCTCATGAGACTAAGGACAAATGCATGGTTATATATGTATTTGGTCATGTTCATGCCTTGATCAATGGTTGCATTGACAAATGTGAGTTTGTTGATATCCTCGAGCATCAATCAATGCAATGGTAAACACATGGAGTCGAAGACAATGTGGGGTGCTTCTCCACTAGAAACTTGACAACGCCTACATAGTTAGCAACATTATTGGTGATTACCTGCACCACATACTGCATAATGCTTTGACAAATTCATCCAACTAAAAACAGAACAATGCTACATTTTTAACATGTATAGATGCATCATAAACTTTGTTTTATTTTTCGCACTTTACTATGAAACTAAGAAGGGCCTTGCCCTTCCCATCTGTCCAACCATCAGACTATACCATGCATCTAGTGCCCCCTAATGATTTTCTCGGCTCCTTCAGTTGAGTCCCTATATAGGCTTTTTTCCTTTTGAAGGAGTGCACCACCACTACTTCTCATAGGTAAGGGGCTTTATATCATAGGCCAATTGGACCAATAATAGTGTCAGCAACAAGCATACCCTAGGAGAAGACACTAGTATTGGAAACGGTCAAAGATTTGTTGCTCTAAAAGATACCTTTCCACAACTGTCAACTTATTCCTTTTTTCTAACCACCGATTTAATAATGGATGGTTGTGACCCCTATTTGATTCTTGGAACAAAGACAGGCAAGGTCCTCATGGATGTTGAACCTGTGGATTTCCTCTCACAATCCCCAGTCTTGGATACACCTGTGGCTCTAAGGGATCTAGCGATTCCTCTAGCAACAATTTTTGAGTTTTTAAGTTGCTGACTCAACTTTCTTTCTAACTCATGAGGAGCCTCATGGCATCTTGGATAATTTTTGGGGATGCTACTAACTATAACATCATGCCTTGGGATTCTTGCCAAATGGTATTTCAAGTGGTAAAACCATCTTCATATTTGTTCCACATAGCTTATAGTGTAATTTCATTATGTTTATCCCATCCCTAGGTTCATCATACTGTCAAAATGGGTTATTAGCCTTTGGCATATTGCCAAATAAATGACCAATTTCAATCTTCAAACATAGGGAAAAAAATGAACATAAAAGACTGCTGGAAAAAAACAGGCCTATGTTTTCTAAAATTGTTCTATAATCCATGAAAAAATGAGAACTAGAGGCAAGTAGTATGCACTTTGCAAACCCTTGCATAAATTTGGAAAAAATTAAGTATTATGTTGATTAACACATACCTTTGGGAACGAAAACAGTAACCCCCCAAAAATTTAGTTTTCAACCATTATTGGTGCTTTTCCATGCACGAATGTCTATTTCCCATTAATTAGCAATTATTTGTAATTAATCTTGATCATTTCAATTTTGGAAAAATCATGATTTTTTGCATGTAATTAATCGTTTTTGTATTTAGATTAGGATCAATAATTGATTAATTTGACTAATCCTCAAATTTTCATCTATGATGATGATTATTATTAGAGGTGTATTTATATATGTTACAATTTACCTAGGGGATCATCTCTATATGTGGGGACTGCCCTCCCTATTGTTTTGGCAGTTTGGGTGCTTAGGTATGCAGAGAAACATTTGTATCTCTGAGATCCTGAATGTCCCGAGGGTCTATTTAAGGAAATTCCTTATGCCACGGGGATTTTCTTCCAAACAACCTTGGCCATTTTCCATTATTTCTTTTTTCTTTGATAAAAAAGCCTTGAAAAATACACTAATTTTTATCCCTAACAGTACACCCCTAACTTACCATTTGCTAACCCTAGTAAAACTTTAAAAAACTAAAAAAAGAACATTTTTACACTATACAAAACCCAAAACATAAATAACACAAACATAAGATGATTTTAATGTCCAACAACTAGAACAATTTGAGGAGGAAAAGTGGCATTTTCAATTCCAAGGAGACATTTATGATTTTCATTTTCATCTGGAGCAGAATAATTTTTTTCCATCTAGCAATTGTTTGAGGAATATTTTTAGTTTGAATATGAAATCTTCTTTCTTATTCTCATTTCTCTCTTATTGTTCTGAGCTTTTAGTGGAAAGAAAATGAAAACTAGCATGGAAAAAAATCTAATATTCACTAAGCCATCCCTAAACCACATAGGACAGAATACTAATTCCGAAAAACCCATCCTACCAATTGTGACAAAAACCACAAAAGATATAAACACAATGGTGGGTCTCATAAATGGAAATGTAAATTGGTGATGCTACATTTTCAGGAAGTTATACCCAAATACCCCTATATATCAAGATATTCTCGGTACAATAGGTCCTAAGGTCAAGCTGTAATTATTTAGGTCATACACAACAATTTGTGGATTATATGGCAGTTGCAGTTAGTTCAATTTCTAGTTGGTGTTTACACACTTCAGAGGATTTTCAAATTAGTCCCTCGACTAAAGAAGTGACAATGATGTTTACATTGTAGAGTTTACAGGGAAAATAAATGGGAAGAGAATGACGTGGAGAAAATAAATGTTGCCAAAGGGAAACCAGTAGAAGAAAGCAGTGAGGATGACAACAGTGAAGATGAATCATTTGATGAGGTGTTTTGTGTTGTATAATTTATAATTGTTTAGGAAAGGTATTTATTATATATCTAGATTCTAGAATCTATACAATATGACTTAATGTTAGTGGGTTTTTGTAGCATTGCTATACTTTTAAAAATGTTCACAATAGAGTATTTGTGTTGTTATTTGGATTTGTAATTAGGGGCCTGTAGCAAAGGTTTCCGAACCAAAAAAAAACGTGGCAAGCTTGGTAACTCAAAAAGGTATGTGCATGTTTATTAGTTTTCTTTGCAATGATATGAGTTGGCTGTCAATAATTTTTTATTTCTATTTGTTAGTTAGGTTTTCATGGCAATGCTTTATGTTTTGCTGCACAGAATGTAGGAGGGGTCATCAAAGCCCCTTCCAGAAAGGAGGAGAGACGTTATGAGGAATCTGAAGACGAGAAAATTGTTCAAAAGGTAAAATACATTCTGTTTGGTTTGGAATTAGGATGATGAAAAATGAAATAGGTTCTTTTCATTTGGAATTAGGATGATGCTAGTGAGTCTTTTTGTAAATATCATTTTTCTCTATGGTTTGATTTTTTATTTATTTATTAAATACTTCCTTCAACTATTAATATAAACAATAATGAACAGAGTGGGCCGCCAGGCATCCCAACACAAGAAAGAAAAAACATATTGGGCTAAAACTCTACTATATGTTCAATCCAGCCAAGTGAATTGTCTATCAAAGTTTCCACAGGAAACAACATACAACAAAATCATAAGACCATAACTCCATAAGAGCCATGCATTCCACTTGGAATCAACCCATAAAAGCCTTTAATTTTCCATGAAAATGCCCAAACAGCGTACAACAAAATCATAAAACCAAAACTCCATAAAAGCCATGTAGTCGACTTGGCATCAACCGATAAATAACTTATGTTTACATGAAAATTCCCAAACAACAAAGTTCATGCATAACCATAATATAATCAAACAATTGTTGTGATGAAGCTGCATTTAACAACTTAGTTACCAAATATGACAGTATGTGTGTTCTTGTACATAAATATGGGGTAAGTGGGGATACAACTCTACTTTTCATGTAACATGGGAATGCTATGGTTGGGTTTTCCTATGTGTTCTTTTTTCCTAGATTAGAACTTCCTCAGAAAAAGGGCCTATGTGTTCTTTTTTTTTTTTCAGTAGGATGACTCAAAATGGGAAGAGCTTCCCAGAAAAAGGGCCTATATTTCATATATGGTTGATCACATCCTTATTCCAGACCACAGGAAATTCCAATAGGAAACAACCTCATGACCTGCAGTATATTCTCTTCTACTCAATCTGTGGCTGCAGGAATGTACCTTCAACTGTGATTTCTATGAGCCTGCATTTCTTCAAGTCATGCTACAGGTTCCCATGTAAAGCTACAGGTTGAATTAAGGCTTCACTGTTGGTTTATTGGGTTGATATGACTGTTCACTCTACTACCATAACCATAAGCTTTGAAAATACTTTTAGTGTGCTTTGGATGCTTCAATTGATGGAGCGCTTCTAAAATTTTGCACATCATTCATTACCTTAATTGCAAATATAGACTTCTCTCATGCTTGCGCTAAGACTTGAACCTGTTGTCTAAAGCACGAAAATTTACTAGATATTTTAGATTTTAAATGTTTACCTTAAGTACTAGATGTTGAATGGCTTTCAAATATTGTTTTTCTTGTTCATCTAATTTTTTTAATGTGCATATGTATGTACTAATATGAAAGGTATGTTACCTCTTATCTATATTTGTTGTTTTTTCTGTCTCTTCATTTATTGTATATGAAACCTCTAGACTCCATTTCTTAATTTTTGTTTCTCAATTTGTTTCTTGTAACATAGAACCACGGCCTGGAAAACTATGAACCGATGCTCTGTTGGTAAGCCAATACAAGTTTTTACAAATGGAAGATTAGAGATTGCTACAGATTAAATATTTTCCTTTTGAAGAATGGAAGATGATGAGAAACCTTGCCTTATTTGAGGTTCTGATAAATCTCAATTATTTTTTTTTCCAGGCTTGAAGACCTTGATGCGAAGGAGGTGAAGGATTTTGTTGACAAACAAGAAGCCTTAATTGAATATGTACTGCATACTTGTAAGACAAGAGAGAAATTGAGAGAGTGCATCAAAACGTTTTTTAACCATCCTAGATATGGCTGTCCATACAAACATGGTGATAAGTACTTCTATTTCTTTAACTCTGGGCTCCAAGCACAGAGTGTCCTGTATGTCCAGGTATACTTAAAAATTATGAGAAGAGATTGATGTACATATTTTGTAAAGGCATTGTTTAAAGGATTATGATCAACTTTTTTGTGAAAATTTAATGTCATTTGTGAAAATTTGATTTGTTTCTTGAACATGTTTTAGTTATTTGTTAATAATTTGGTTGGGTTGTTCTTCCTTTGTTTCTTTATTTCTTCTTCTTCCTTTTTGCGTGTTGGTTGGGGACGTAAAATATGATTTGATTTTTGTTTCCTAAATTTATGATATTTAGGAAAATATGGAAGCAGAAGCAAAGGTCTTGCTTACCCTAACAATCTAAGTGAAGATGGATTAGTGGCACTAAATATTTATGCTGTGAGTGAAAATGAAGAATTCTTGGCAGTTGGCTTAAGCAACAATGGTAGTGACTGGGTGAATATCAATGTTATTCAGGTGGCATATAAGAGTACAGATCTTGATTCTCTTTCCTGGGTAAGTTTTCTGACCACTTATTAAACATCTGTCAATCATTCCATGAGTAGGCGTTTAAAAGGACTTAACCAAAAAATATATATATTTCTGAGTAGTATATCTTGGCCATCAATCTTAGAGTTGAATCTTGTTAGTTCCTATGATGGTCAACGTAACCAAGTCCTTTGATTCTGTTATTAAGCTATTGTTTTAAATAACAAATTTGGTGTGACCATATTCTATGCTTGGGGTTGACCATATGTATAATTTTTTTTAACTATACAGAAGCTCGTCGATTATTCGACGAGCTGTGGCCCTAGTCCGACAAGGTTTCCATAAGTCTGACAAGAGATATCCATCGGACGCCATCGAAAAACTGACTAGAACCCAGCGTAAATCCGACGACCTGAGCGTCGCACAAATGACAAGGTCAAGTTGGGAAATCCAGAATTCACCATCGAAGCAACGACTAAAGAGTCGTTGGACATTCAACATGTCTCCATTGAAAATCTGACAAAGCATTCCTTATGTCATTAGGAAATAGAAGTCATATTTTCAACAAACTGGGAGTCAGAAATTCAACGGGGTTTGGCATGTGGTCGAATATTCGACGATATGCCATCGACGACAAAAAAAATTGTTGTTGTCAAATTACCAACAGGATTCTGTTGAATTTCAGACATGGAAGTCGTCGGATTATGGGCTCAAATTCTGTTGTGTTCAATGATCTATTTTTCCTCTCAGCCACAACATTATGTTGTGGTGTGTATAGAACTGAGTGTTCCATTTGAATCCCCTCTAATTTACAATACTGCTGAAAATATATTTTAATGTATTCACCTCCATTCACTGATATAATGGACTTGATATTCTTCCTGAAACTATTCTCAATCAAAGCTTTAAAAAATTTAAAAATTTCGAATACCTCTAATTTATGTTTCATGAAATATACCTGACAGAACCTTGAACAATCATCAATAAAAGTAAGTAAATACCTAGAACCATTAATTGATGTTGTAAGAATTGGAACTAAAACATCATTGTGTATCATATCAAGTGTAGAGGAAGCTCTAGTTTCCTTCCCAACTTCATACCTCTTCTCTGGATGCGTACCTACTAAGCAACCAAGACATACTCCATCTGATGTTTGGATGAAAGGAAAGCCTTCAACCATTTCGTCATTGTGGATTTGTTGGAGATATTCAAAATTGAGATTCCCAAATATCTCATGCCACAGCTTCTTGGTGTTGTTGTCATGAGTCAATAAAGATGTTGGATGTGAAGCAGGCAGGAAATGTGAGAACTCATATACCTTTGAGGCAATGTTAGAAAAACCTTTCTCTATGAGATTTACTGTATATTTTTTAGTGATTTCCACCGATTCAGAGGTGAATGTAACTCTCTTAGGAGATCCTGTGTGATTCATCTGATAAACAGACAACATGTTTGCTACAAGAGAGGGCACATAGAGTACATTCTTGAACTCACCATGTTGGATTTTAATACAACCTCTCCTAGCACCTGGGATTTGGGAGTCATCTCCCTCATAGAGTGAGATTGGATAAGGATTCTTGGGAGGAAACCATGTGGTTGTATGCTCCAGAATCAATCAAGTAATCTTTCGACTAAGTGAGGCCTGCCTTCAAGGCATGGCATCTCTCACGATATTATTTTGGTTTTCCAGCATTAGACTTATTTTCTCCTTATGGGAGGGAAACATTGTTCTGTTCAAGGACTGTTGACAGCTGGTCGATTGTCTTCTTCGTGCACTAGCTCTCTTGCTGAAAGCCTCTCATACAGTATGGACATCAATTCTTCTCAAATTTCTTCTTTTTCTTGGAACCCGAGGCTCCATCAGGACATTTTTTATTCTCCTTTGGATTCGAATAAGTGTTTTTGGTCTCATTTCCTTTGTGCTTCCCTCTGTCTTGTGCATTGTTTGAGTTTGACATCAAGAGTGCTTGATTCTTGGAGGTTTGAATCACTCCCAGTTGAACCAATTTATCTTGCTCTTGTATTAAGGACTCAACAAAAGCATCTAGAGAAGGCATCTTCCAATTAGGGATGGAAGCTTTTTCGGAATGGAATGTAGAGACAAAGACTGAGTACTTAGAGCCAAGCTTTCTCATTACTGACAACACAAGTTGTTCATCTTTCCTCCCTAATCCACATTTTTTGCATTGCAGTACTAGTGACTTGTATTTTGTAAAGAATTGTTGAATAGATTTGAAACTATTGGGTTGTAAAGCAATGAGCTCATTCTCCAATATATTCCCTCGAATCTCGTCTTGTTTTTGAAACAAATATTCAAGCTTATCCTAAGATTACTTTGGAGTCCTTAGCCCCTCAAGATGGAACAAAATATCCAAGGAGATATGAGTGCACATGAAGTCGAAGGCCTCATAAAGGTGATTCAAAAATTTGTTCTTCTCAACAAATACTATTAGGGCTCAGTTTCTTTTCCCATTGTCATCCTAAACAGACCAAGCTTGCGTAAGGCTACCTGCATATATTCCCTCCAATTAGTGTAGTTGAAGGGTGTAAATATTCGGGGTATGAGAGCTGAAGAATCCATCTTTCTATATGATGAAATAGTCAATTCCTCAAGAAGCTATGTAGGTACCTACAAATAACATTGCAAAAACCATTTCAATTCGCAATCATGTCAGTTTCAATCCTTTCCACCTCGACATGTACACTTTCTCAGATTCTATCAAACTTGGATAGACTTCCTTGAACAGAATTCAGAGAAGTCTATCAAACATTAATCTTCATTATTCCAACAGTAATACAACATTGTTACTATAAGGCAAATTCAAATCCTATGGATAAGATTAGAATATACCAACTAAACCTGACTGAATGGCTAACTCAGTGTGTCTAAATCACTACATGGGATCCACTAGTATAACTCTTGATGTCTAAATCAGTCTTACAATCAGTTAAACTAGTTAAACTGATGAGGTAGGTGGAAAAAGGCGCCACTTCCCCATGTAGCCATGCAAAACTGGATCTAGACTAGCTGAGAGTGATATAACTAAATGCAACTAAAGGTTTACTTAGCATAACTGCCTACCTACCACAACCAACTGATGGAGGATGCTGGTGGAACTCAGAGTGGCTCCTAGAACGTAGGGGTTGGCACTAGTGGCACCAAAATGGCACCGGTGGCACCAAACTCATCCAAATGATTCCTAAGTTAGGCAAGATGTTCAACTAGACTATATATGGACAAAGGAGGATTATATAATCCTAACAGATCACGTGGACAACTAGAAACATGAAAATATAATGTTGGAAATAGGGGTATTCAATCATTATTGGGTCAGTCCTTTTGCCTTGCAAGAATTGTGCAGAAAATTAATGGAAAGGACAAGCATTTTCAAGGACTAAGGATTGTGTCTTCATTCAATATTATGTCATTTCCAATGCATTTTTTTGTTAATTATGATAGTTCTACAGTGACAGGAGATATGGCCTACAACTAATAATTCCTTGGGCCTTGAGTCCCAATAGTAAGATTCCCTATGCTAGAGCACCACAAGGGAATTGAGATAGCCTAAGTGACTACTTGCAAAGAAGGGGATGCCATTTGTAGTATCGTTCCAAAAGAGGGGGGGGGGAGTTTTGGTTGACTAGGATAGCTATAGAGGGTATTTATAATTCTCTTAGTTATTCATAGTAAAATATTAGTGGTAAATTTACTTGAATGAGTGTGAAGGCTCAAGCATAAGGGTGTTTAAGTAAATTGAGATAGAGTTTTCTTTACTTGCATGTAAAAAATTACTTTTACATTGCATGAAAGGCATTGCACCTTAGTTATACTATGAGTTTATTATTCTTGGATTGGTTTGTTAGTTAGTTCCTTGAAACATAAATAGAAATAGGATAAATTTAGTTCATAGATCTAGTAATATAATCCACATATACACCAACTACCTCTGCGGTGTTCCAACCTCTGCCACTCCCCCAAAATATGCTTTCTCCAAAGGGGCATCTGAATATTGGGGGAAGCAATTACCCCTTCTTTCATTTTCATATGTATGCACATAATTAGGTGTATGTTTGGGATACCATTTCAGTGGAGAGACTCCCACTTGACTCCTTGCCTCATTTGTGAAAGAAAAAATTCTTGAAGCACCTCACTAATGTTTTGTACTTGTTTCTACAACCATTTGTAGGTTGTAGATTATAAAATTTAATGGAAATGAAAAAAAACTAACATAATCAACTACACATATGTACAAGAATTTACAATTAATTCTTATAACTAGTTACTAGTGTCAGATGGATGTAGGTAGTGCTAGATGGATGGATGTAGCAACTAGTGCTAGATATATCAATGTAATTGTGATATTGAAAACTAACTAATATTGAGTAAAGATGTGTTGGATCATTGAAGAAAATATGTTAAAATCTTCAATAAACATACAGATAAAGATATATAAGGTTGTATCATATTATTTTAATTTTGAGTAGCATTGGTAGGAAAGATCAACATTATAATGCATTTGAGGAAAGTACATACCCAACTAGGCATAAAATGAATGCACATTATGTGAGGTTGATTCACATTTCCCATGGAAAATGTATGGATGATTGTTTGATTCTCATAGAAGTATACATCATTTACAATTCATTGAGATTTAATGGCCTCGGAGCTTATTAGGGTAGTTGAACCTTATAGTCAAATTCTTATCCCATGGGTGCAAAATTTTAAGAATATGTGTTGATTTAAAATCAGGCAAAACCCCTAAAGGATTATTTTCTATATAATACTTTATTGGAAAAACATTTAAAACCAACTTTCTTCGAGATTGAGTTACTCCTACATGAACTTAATATATATCATTTGATTCATTGTAGAATAGATATGTGTGTGTGTGTGTGTGTGTTCTAAATAGTTTAATATTTTTTATTTAAATTTAAATATTTAAATATAAATTTTATTTTTGAAAGAGTACTAAGGGGATGAAAAAGAAATTGAAATGTATGATATTTTATTACTATACACGCTATATATTTTTTCATGGGCTAACTTAGTGTGACATATGTTGTTTGAATCCATAAGTGGTTAAGAAAAACATAAACTAGTAGACTACCCCTACGAGGAACCTTAACAATTTCTAACACTTCAATAACTACTTAACCAAATATTTTAATAGTTATGTTAGTCATTCGACAACTTAACCATAAACAATTCAGCACGTTATTCCTCAACATTACATACCATAAAAACAATTTAAATACAATTCACCATAACATAAACCACAACACCAACAATACATAGTACACAATAATTTTACAGTAAAGAGCCTACTCCTAGACTAAGAAAAAAACCAACTAAATCATGATTAATAGAGTTCTATATTTTTTTTAAAAGTACACTCGCCAAGTTGTTTAGCTTTAAATCAAGTGCACCAAGAATAAATCATTGAGATTGATTTACAACAAGAAGGAAAGCCTTCACCTTGTTACAGTTGAATCACAAGTCAAACCGTTGTGAAACAATATTTCCCATAGCCAAGCTATTCCCACAAATAATGTGATACAACAAGCTTAAGTTGTATTAACATTTGCACGAAACCAAGCCCAATTTATCTAAAAAATGAGAATTTCCAACTCCATCACACCAATCCCAAGTCAAGTCTAAACCACTTCTTTCAATGCCTTAATAATGTGGTTCATTTTTTAACGTAGTCTCCAATAATTTATTACAACAAGCTTAGAGTTTTACCAACATTTGCACCAAACCAAGCCCAATTTATCTCAAAAATGGGACTTACCAACCCAAACCCAATTTATCTAAAAAATGGGACTTACCAAACCAAACCCAAATTATCTCAAAAATGGGACTTACCAACCCAAACCCAATTTATCTCAAAAATGGGACTTACCAACCCAAACCCAATTTATCTAAAAAATGGGACTTACCAACTCTATCTCACCAAACCCAAGTCATGTTTTCCTTTATAATGTGTTTCATATTTGGACATAGTCTCCAATACTTAAACAAAGCATGATTGTCCTATCCTTAGACATAGTATATGATGCTTAAAAACATAATGTTCTTGTCCCATCCTTGGACGTAGTATCTCCAAGGACATGAACAATCTTGCATATATCTCATGATGCAACCAAATGAATTCTTTGAGTCATGTTTTATACTAGCTTTCCCTCTCATTTGTTATTCCCCAAAACAAGTCGACCGACATGTTTTCCTCAAAACATTAGTACTTGGTTTCCCTCTAATTTGTTGGGTAGTTCGATGGATCCCAACAACTTAGTGGATGTACTTGGCTTAAAATCATGGTTACAATGATGTTGAATTATTCAATTAAGTGATTTTCAAAATGTTTGGATTTATTATGATTACTAGGTAGTTGTCAAAATATAATCATAATGATCATTATGCCTTATTAATTCATAAGAAAAATTAAAAACTCAATTTAAATCATACTAACACTATGTTAAATCAAACTAATTAAATTCCATATTCTTTTAAAGTTTCTATAAATAAAAAATGATCTCAAAAGAGGGACGTTAATAGTTATCGTATCGTATTATTGTTTGGTATATTTTTCAAAAGTTATGACTCTATCAAAATGACCTTAGACTTTATGAAGTCTATATGAGAATACTCCTTACTATGGAGAAGGGACACAAGTGTAAAGGGTATATTCAAATCTTGGTAAACAAGGGGAAGAATATGGTTTATAGTTTTTATCGAGATAAAATATGTAATGCTGAACACTTTGAGCCCGAGGTTAGGAGCCAATTTGACTGACTCAATGGAGACCCAAGTACCAATCCTACGAGAAGGAAGGGGGTTGTGCAATTTGACCCTACAAATCTTTGTGTTTCTCGACAGTAATAGTTTTACTTGATGTTGGGCATATCATTTTTCTATGCCAATACTAAGGCTAATGTTGGCACCTAGTTTTCACCTTAGTATCATGTTGGGCATATCGTTCTTCTATGCCAATATTAAGGCTAGTTTTGGCACCTAGTTTTCACCTTAGTCGACAGATAAAATGATGATTGCCCAAGTGAAATAGTCATTGATAATAAGATTTCCAAGTTTGTAAAAAAAAATAATACACAATTTTTTTTTTTAACTGTTTTAAAATTATATAATGGACATAAATTAAAAAAATAAAATAAAATAACAATGAATATGTACATGCCTTTACTCTTTAAAAAATTCACTTCAAAAGAAAAGAATGTGAGTTAAGGGTGAAAGTGTATATATCTTCACTCCTAAGTAAAACCAAGTATACAAACATTAGAACCTTGAAATGAATTATTCGTTCAACTTGATTTAGGAATTGTTATGTAGAGATAGTTGACTCCCAATATGTTTATGTTAAAGATTGTCTACAAAGTACATGGAATGAAATCACGTTAACCATGTTTAGTTTGGCATTGGTTTGTGAAGAAATAAGAACCTAAACTATAGACAAAATATCCCTTGAGGTGCTTAATGTACATTTGAAGCCATCCAATTTAATTGGGGAAGACTTTTGGATAACGGTTAATGCACTTTTTTTTTAGAAGAAAAAATCTTGTTCTTGGTATTTAATGAGAATCAAAGGGCATATTACATAACTAGTTTGAGACCAAGATCGACATCAGCTAATGATGTAATATAGTTCTGAACCGACAGAAAGGACCAGCCAGACCATAAAGGTCTAATACTCAGCATGACAAAGGTGAGAAGGGTGAGGTTCTCCAAATAGACAAACAAACACCCATCCAGAGAGCACAAAGAGAGACCAGACCACTTCACCAGAGAGCACCACTATCATTGATCAAAAAATGGATCCCAAGGATCTGATCCATACACCGTGCCCAAAAAAAGAAAGGGAGACCAAGCTCCGACACAAGAAAACTCAAAAGAGTTTGAATTCCCCAGACTGAATAACAAAATCATCATAAAACTTAGAGATAAGACAAAAGCATTGTTAGAATAATCAACCCATAGTTAGCTACCTTAGACATTAATTAATCCAATTTTTGTCTTATTTGCCTAGTTTCCATATTCCACCTTATGCAAGTTATCCTCCACACATCCATAGTGGTCAAACTTGCTAATTTTGAGTCATGGAGCGCTTGGGAAACCTCCTGGAATAAAATCTGCTTTATTCTTGGCCTCCCGAGCGCATATCTACTTTTTCTGCTTTATTGCTTGCTTTTTCAGTGTTTTAAGGCAATTGGGAAAGTTTGACTAGGTGAAGTTAACTTGTTTTTTGTCCTCATCATCCTCCACTCTTTCCTCCTATGAAAAGCATGTATGAGTTGTCCTTCCACCATCTATTAGCTTGCCTAATTGCTTTTTCCAATTCGTGAGCTCCTAGACAGATTTGGAATGTGCTTTATGAACCTATGGGGGATTTACTTAGATTTAGTAAGCCTGCTTTTGACTAGATTCGAATGGCATCTTCATGCATTCGAATCCCTCATGTAATTATTTATTGTGGCAGCCTATGACTTCACAGGGTTGGATATTGTACACTTATTCAATACAGATTAGTGTTCTGCTCCATTATTCAGTCTCCTTTGTGAGTAATTTGCTTGTGTAATTGACAATTGTTGTGAGTGTAATTGTTCTAACACCTGGGTTCAATTTCCACCTAGTTAAACTTTCCCAATTGCCTTAAAACACTGAAAAAGTAGGCAATAAAATAGAAAAAGAAGATATGCACTAGGGAGGCCAGGAATAAAGCAGATTTGATTCCAGGAGGTTTCCCAAGCGCTCCATGACTCAAAATTAGCAAGTTTGACCACTATCAATGTGTGGAGGACAACTTGCATAAGGTCGAATATGGAAACTAGGCAAATAAGACCTCTAGAGATGTCCATCTCAACCAATACTCGCGCCATGTGCTTATCAAAAATCAACCGAAAGTCGTCATCAACCGTGGCAAAGCATCCAATGGTGTTCGCCAGGCCTTCAAGAAATTCCGTACTCCAAAGAGGGAAGGAAAAAGCAGGCAGTAGCACCCAAAGGTGCCTTTTGACAACCCTTTCATGCAGAGGATCGAAGGCCAAGTGCCATCGGTTCAGTACAAGGGATCCCTTCCCCACCTTCCAAAGGGAGTTTACGATCAAGGTCGCATGCGCCTCTTCTAAGAAGACAAACACCAACCATCCTTTCACCATGAGGCTGATAGTCAGGAGATAAGTCAAGATGGGCTTCCAGTGGGTCGTTGCCCAATCTACCCACTCTTTCTTCCCTAAGCTGCAGTATTCCAATCTACCGATCAAATCCCTGCTACACAAAGAACCGACCCTATCCATATACACATCACGACCCAGGACATAACTGAGATTTCCCTCTTGGGCTTTAACAGTCTTCCCATGATGCTTAGACCAAGAATGAGAGAGGCCCTCCATGGGCCCATGACCCTACAATACACCGAATAAATAGCACCCACCAGCATAGTTAGTGCTAGGCCCACCGAGCCCCTGACACACACAACCCAAATCGACCAGGCATAGAGCAACAGAAAGGACTCAAAACCACTTCCAACCACCAGTCAACCAACAAACCCCCCGCAGGTCAGCTAAAAACAAAGAACCACTATCCTCTATAGTGGTATGTGACAAAACCAGAAACAAACCCTACCTCAGTTCGATGACCCAACCTGACCGATGCCCAAAACCATAGAGCAGATATGACCAACTTAACCCTAACCCACCACCGGGTTCTAAAGTCAAGTCAGAAACCCAGACCGAGACAGAGAAGCCAAAAAAATAAGTCATCATGGCCCCGATATCAAAGAAAGGATAGACATCGTAAAAAACCCCATGCAACTCACAGCCGACCAAAACAAAAGATAACCAACCAAACCCTATCACCAAAAACCGACATATTCCCACTTTTTTATTACATGATTGGTAGTAGTCCCCTAAAAAAGGGGAGGGACTTCATGTGTAGACCGACAAATGAATCAGATCGACAAATACAGAAGTGAAAAAAAAATACCACCCGCTGAGAAATACAGAAACAAGACCACAAAGGGCCACAAGAGCTTACCCAGGAGTGCCTTAGAATTCAAATCAACAATCCATAAAGAAGCTCCATTTGCACCAAAGGACCCGGTTCCAGAAACCCGCAGCACTTGGTGCGCTGAGGTTCAAAAGTCACGAGCGTTCGCAAACAGGAGACCCGACAATGAAATCAGAGAAGCGACCCACCACTAACCGTCAGTGACCTAAAAACAAGGGTCAAGGGCATCCCCCTGACCTCCCCATGCAGGAGCCAGAAACACGTAAAAATGTGACAAACCCTGAAAATCAGCCGCAAAAGCAGGGTCAACCAAACCCAAGGACAGGCTTCCAGAATCGAAGGGAAACGAGCACCACATAAGCTTAGCAGAGAGACAAGAGGCTCCAATCCAACCGACAACCAAGTACCATGATGGTGTCAACGAACCTCTGTAGAAACCCTGTCTCTGCCTAAGCACTGTAGCACTGTAACCCTAGCCCGCCATGAAACCATGCCGCTAAAACCCTAATCCCTAACGAAACCCATACCTCTCCTCTGTAAACTGATAATCAGTAAAAATTTGTAGACACATAGGTGCCCGGTTAATGTGCTTTTTGTGCAAATGGTTATAATGATAAAGGTAGATGGAGTATCACATTGGGTGTTTTAAGGAAATGCCTTAGTTTTGTTGTCACTTCATAGAGGACTATTATTTAGGAAATCACGAGCACTATTAAGGATAACTTTAAAGGGTTGGAAATTACTTTGAAAAAGAAAGTCAAGCAAGAATGTGACGATAGCATTAAAGGATTGGAATTAATTTCTTTGAAAGAGGAATTCAAGCAAGAATATGTTGTCATATTGACATAAGAAAAGCCTCCAAGAAGCAATTAGGAAAATGAGACTCACAAGGGCAAATGACAATGTTGTTGTTTGAAAAGGTCAACAAAGGAGGGCCACCATAATCAAGAATAAATATGATTACTTAAACAAAATAAATGAGTATTTTATCTGATCCGGATTTATGTGAGATCGAAATGAAAGAGCAAAAATAGAACAACATACACATATATATTGTAAGGAAAACAGAGATACAATAAACACATATTCTATTAAATGGTGGAAATAGAATAGTCTGTAAATACAACATCTATAATGGTAGTAGCTATCTCTGAGAATAAATGTGTCTGCTATGCTCATTCGTGCCAAGATAAATACAAAATGAGGTCAAAAAGGCTTATTTATAATAAGCATGAGAGTGAGAACCCTAAATGTCAAAAACATAACCCTAGAAGATGAACTGTCATAAAGTTTGCAGCCCCAAGGTGATTAGTTGAACAGTCAACTTCCCGAGGTCATAGATTTTGCATATGATCTCCGATTTGGGTGCTTCACAACCAGTTGGAAAGGTTTATCAGATCTTTACATCTTTTAATTAGGGCCAAATAAAGGTTGTTGGAATCCAATTCTTGCCCCCTCCCCCGAATTGCCAAAAAACATCGTTTAGGGCCTCAAAACGACCCCGAAAGTTTAGGACCCAATAAACCGTAAAAAAAAATACTAATAAACTGCCAAAATGGACTTTTGTTTTGAGCCAGTGGTATAGGCGGGTGGCCATCAATATCCATTTGGATCAATCCTCCCCCCTTAGGAAGCAATGGTCTCCATTGTGTCAAATCTTGTATCATGTCTTGAACTATGTGTTGAGTTGATCTCCTGCTACGGCGTCCGCTGAAATGAAAAAAATGCATTTCTTTGACATCCCGAGAAGGTTGTAATTGTTGTTGATGGATGCGCTAAAGTTGTTCAACAATTCTTGTTGTTGTGTTATCCTTTGTCTGAATTCTTCTGGATGATTTCTTTTTGGGCAGGAACCTTGAATGTGTGGCCTTGCACTGTAGAGGTACTCGAATGAACGAGGGAACACCGACTATGTGTTCTTCTTGTTTCTATTGATCAGAGACACCTTGTGTAGAGATTGTGGAGGTCTCTATGATATGATGTTTTCTAGTGTGGGATATTATCTTCCTTCCCTGCGAGACTGTGGTAGGTGCAATTGTTTATGGTATTTGATAGAGTTGTCCTCCCAAAGTGACAATGACACTACGAGGTCATGATTCATATATAGCATGATGCTTCCACATATATGGATGTCCTAAAGAACATCACATACGTTAAGTGGGGCCACATCACAGAGTACCTCATCTTTGAATGGATTGATGCCATATGATAAGCAACATTGATGACTGACTTGAATGCCTTGTCCTTGCCTTAGCCAACCGATGGTGTATGGATACAAGTGTAGTGTTGACAGTAGCTCCAATCTCTTAATGAATTCTTCTAAGATCATATTCTTTTGGCTGCTGCTCTCAACAACAAAATGTAAGGGGATTTCCTTCACCCACATCTCTGAGTGGAAGAGACATTCATCTGCCTCTAACTCTTAAGGCTTCTCTGGTTGAATATTTGTGGTGGCAACAGTGACATTCAGTTTTGCATCAATGATCTGCTTCCCCTGGTATGCGACCGTGACATTGGGTTCTGAATTAGAATCATGATATGATTTTGAAGCTTTGATCTCTACCACCAATGATTGCTTTGAGCAACATTCATCAGTGTTGTGCTAGGGTATTTTTTTGGGACTCTCACCAATTTTCAGTGTCCTTCCTTGTATTTCCATAACCCTTCTTTGCTTGTGGTTGGGATTGGTTTTCCTTTCCTCGTCCCGTGTTCTACAAGCTAGGGTTTCCCTTGCCTTGCTTCTACGCAAGTCCAAAGTCCCTCGTGTTCTTTTGTTGAATTTTCTGCTCAATTTTGACAACATACCGATAGAAAGGTCCCAATGAGAAGAGATGTCCAGGAAGTCCATCTTTGTTCATATGTACTGATGTAGGGAACTATGATATTTTAGTATCAGGTGCCGCTCGAATTCCTTGATACCCAACTTTGTGCAGAAGGTATGGAAGTTGTTGGTGTACTCCAACACCGTCTGGTCCCTCTCTTAACGTAGAATGGTCCATTTTGTGTACGGGTCATCATAGTTTCTCATATGGTAATATTGTTCCTTGATGGAAATATCTATGAAAGAGGCCAAAGTGGGATTGGCCTTGAACATTCTAGACTCTTTTGATGAGTTTTTCTCACAATAAGTATCCCACCAATTTTTGACATGGGGGACAGCCTTGAGGAGCGTAAAGGTGATATTTTCCATGTTGAAAAAATGAATACAAAGAAATATCCTTCTAGAACATTCAACCACTTATCTAGGGAATCATCATCGATCTGGCCTTTAAATAAAAGGAATATCAAAGTTAACTTGTACCTTGAAGGGAGTTTCATCTTCGGAATGGCTTCTTGTTGATGGTGCATCCGCCACTGTCGGTAGTCGTCGAAGGATTTTAGAGAAATTATCCATCATCTCATTCCTCTGTCGCGTGAGAGATTCCTCAAGCAACAACTTAATAAGATATCCTTCTTCGTCATCTCCCTTTTCTTCCGCCATGAGAGACCACTTGGGGAAGCGAGAATGGTCTTCCCCAAGTGAAACTAGTTCGAGATCCAACTCTCTATACCCTGGTGTAGTTGGGGACATGCCCTGAGAGACAATCAAAGAGTAGATTGCTTTGATACCAGTGATCCAGATTTATGTGAAAACAAAATGAAAGAGCAGAAATAGAACCACATACACATATTGCAAGGAAAACATTGATGCAGAAAACACATATTCTATTAAATGGTGGAAACATAACAAACTGTAAATACAACATCTATAATGGTGGTAGCTATCTCTAAGAAGAGATGTGGTTTCTATGCTTATCCATGCCAATTTGAATAAAAAATGAGACTGAAAGGGCCTATTTATAATAAGTATGAGGGAGAGAACCCTAAACGACTAAAACATAACCCTAGAATATGAACTGTCATATTGTTTGCAGCCCCAAGGTGGTTAGTTGAACAATCAACTTCTCAAGGTCATAGCTTTTGCATACGACCTCCAATTTGGGTTTTCAACATCCTGTTGAAAAGGTCTATTAGAGTTTTACATCTTTCGACTATGACCATATGAATTCTGTTGGAAACCAAATGCCCCCCGCCCCCCCCCCCTTCTACCCCTCCTGAATCGCCAAAAAAACTTTGTTTAGGGCCTCAAAATGGCTCCAAAAGTTTAGAACCCAAAAAACCATAGAAAAATTACTAGGAAACTGTCAAAATAGACAATTGTTTTAAGCCAGTGGAATAGGTGGGTGGCCACCGATCTCCATTTGGATCATTAACTCAAGTGGTTTAGTTTCTATAGGAAGTTTATTGAAGAACCTTTTGAATAGGTTATTAAAGATGAAAATAAGGTCATCAAAGAATCAATCTTAGTTTATTCCATTAAACTATGGTGTACTAATAGATATCATGTCACCATTATTATCAATTTTACAACATGTATACATATTTTGTTTTATGGACTATGATTTTTTGACTTGTTAGTGAAATGACTTATGATCCACTACATGAACTATGACCCAACAAACATCATATGATAACACCTCAAACCACCAAAGTGGCACTGAATACACCATGTAGCACTTTAAAGGATCAAAGTGACACCACATGTGGAACCTAAAATTAGGAAAGTGACAAAATCAAGTAATTAAATGACCCACGTATCATCTCCATGGGATAGTATATAAGATATATAGAATTTGTAATGTCTACAAGAAATGAAAATTCATTAGAAACACTTTTTAGTCATGCATTTCTTCTTTCTTGACACAAATTGTGTGTTTTCTTATGTGAGTAGTACTCTAAATTTAAAAAACACTATAGTTATTTCTTTTGGAAAGGATTTACATTTTATCATAACTTCTTGAGAAATGACAAGAAAACCTAGAAAAAGGATAATAACACAAAAATGAGAGGAAAAAATTTATAGGAATTTACTAAACTAAATACCTAGCCATATAAAGAACACCCTAGCTTAAAAAATATAATCATGAAATGTATGCTCTATTTTGGACCAGTGTATTATTTTGTAACACATAGCTATGCATGGTGCAACTATGCCTAGTTTATGTACATTGGGATGTGATATGGAAGATAATATACAAATCGCCAAGTTGGGATATTTGTCAAAATATAATAAACCTTCTAACAATTTGATTAGTCTTTCTCATCCATATCTATGTGAATAGAAATGAAGTAGATATGATATCTTAGAATGAACACAACCAACCTGGTGTGCAATGTAGGGTTATTAAAAATGTTGCAGTAGAGTAGAGTAGAGTAGAGAATGCCCAATTTTTTCTAGGATGTGGGTGTAAGAAATTCCTTCTCTTGTATGAATATAAATTAGTAGTATTTCTTTCTTATAAATCATTTTACATTAATTTTAAACACTAATGTAATATTCAAAGTGAATACCATATGTTAGAAAACGTAGCACCAAACTAACATTAGGGAGTTTCTACTTATTTGGATTGGTTGGCAATAGAAATCTAAGGGTTGAAAGTACTCGGATGAAGACCACAAAGTATATGTATATGGGAGTTGCACCTAATTTATACAAGAATTAATAGGAATGTGCAATATTATAAAAGTGATCCACGAGTCAATTTCTTGTGAATGGACATTATGTGAATTGATGAGGTAATTTTACATGTTTCGAATTCTTAGATGGAGCTCTCATAACCCACTATGCATCTTCATTATATCTAGTCTACTAGCACATTAATATTATGACCATTAACTACACTAAGATTATTCACTTAGTATAACTTATGAGTGTTATGTGTCCTTGCCTCGCCTAGTCTTAATTTACCATCATTAGCTTTTCTTGTGTATTATGTATATATCGATATCATAACTACAATGAATATATAATTTTTTTTATATACTTATAATTATATTAACATACTAGAATATATAACTTATATATTATACACATATAATTATAACATTATATATAACAATAATAATATTATTAAAAAAATGAAATTACTTGCAATCAAACATAACAAAAAACCACAAACACAATCCATTTGGTGTGTAAGTGGAAGTGGGAAAGGCCATAACACCATGTAGTAACTTTGAACCAGTTATGTGGTAGCTTTGTAATAGTGGCACTTAGAGGAAAATGCTCGCTCGTGAAGTGGCCATGGACATTGCCATGAAATTCTAAATAGTGGGTTTGTAACAAAGGTATTGGTTCGATATTTTAGTGAAGTTGACAAAATTTTGGTGGGAAGGGTCAATTGGTTGCTTGTGAAGTGGGCATGGGAATGGCCACAAAACCATAAATAAATGGTGTGGTGGTGTATAATAGAGGTATTGGTTCTTGATCTTCTAACGAAATTGAGAGGATTTTGGTGGGAATGGGTTATCCTAAGAGGCAATTGTCTACTCGTTAAGTGGGTTTTTCTATATCCATGAAATCATAAACTAGTGCTTCCTTGGGTGTGTAACAGAGGTACTAGTTCAATCTTCTAATGAAATGATATTTTTTTTGTTGGGAAGTGATTGGACTAAGAGGAAAGTGTCCGCTCATTACTTCTTTCCATATGCTACTTTGAGGTGAGTGTGATAGGAAGTACATAAATGGATGCCATGGATACAACATGGAGGACTCTCTAAAGGAAGACAAAGAATTCACCATTGGAAGTGTCAAAGAATAATTCATGTTCGACAACTTGCTTAGACATCAAGGTATGTTCAATTTATTTTGGACTATGTTCTCTTAGATAAATGTAGGTTTTTATTAGATAAATATGTTGTTCATGAGACATGTGTTTGATGAAAACAATAATAACCCCCACCTTAGAGCCCTATAAGTTTATGTAGTCCTATCCCTAAAATTGTATCCTAAACTCGGTATATTCACAATGGGATTGTTCAATGGAAATATAATTGGTTGGTGCTTCATTGTTAGTGTTTTGACCTTTGATTTTTATTTCCCATTTATGTTTTAACCAACGACTTTCGTTTTTGTGTTCAATGTCGGGTTAGAATTTTCATTGGGCCATGCTCATGGGAATGAATCTTCTGATCCACCATATTATTTAATATGTAGAACCAGTAAATATCATGGAAGTTAAGTTTTTACCAATGTGACAATTGTACATGGTCTTGAAACCTCTCATTCGATATCCACATTAACAAAGTTCCTTTTGATGTTATCCACCTAAAATATGCCAACAACGGTTGTACAATAAAACACAATCAAGTAGGAATTAGAAATTTATTATAGGTCAAGTAAGCAACTGAAAAAAATAACTACACTTACAATTACATAAGTGAAAGGAATTCCATTTCCATCCTTTTTTGTGCAACGACCCTCCCCATGATACATTCAAGGAATAAGGTAGTAGTCATTTGAAAGGTGATAACATTTGGATTCACTATAATAGTGATTATAATTCCCTTAGTTGTCCAAAGCATATCCTTCTGAGGGTATGTCATACCTACAATTCCCTTATGACTATGCCTATTGTTGAACTTATCCCCAATCTATGGTATATGCATAGATATCATTCTAACTTTGACCTACAAAATTATTTCGTTTAATTTAGATATTGATGTTATAATGACAATTTTTACACATTGTTTCCAATCAAGTTTACAAAAATAGACATATCTTCCACTACTACAAGGAGATTAGAATATTCCAATCAGTTGCACAGAGAACCCAAATGCAGTAGACAATGTTTAAGATCCGCCTTTCCTATTTTGACCTTTTAGATCCTTAACTTGCTTACTGAACATTCTTAGGGAAATGACCATGGCAATGCATTCTTGAAATGATAACATACAAGCATAGTTACACATGTCAAGTAAGTGACCAAAAAAATATGGATTCATTCTCCTAGTTTTCAAGGATATATAGTATGCCTTGTATTATATCCTCTATAGCCTACTTTAGATCTTTGAAATGTGTAATTTTATGATGATGAGTTCCTTGCATAAGAATTAATAATTCCTTAGTACAAACTTTAGTTCTCATTCTACATCTACATTCCCTATCCTAGGTTGAAAGTTTCACTCACACATGTTGGAACCTACAAACTTGATGGTTCATCACACCTCTGGATCTTGTGGAGACAGTCGGTCTATAAACAACAGGTGACTAGCGGAGAATTCGAGTGGATTCAACAAAAATACTGAATAGTCAATTGGGAAAACAACTAAATGGACGACATGACCGTGGTTGGCATGACTACAACAACCAATTAAAATTTGGGACGTTGTAGATTCTACAGAAACAGTTTGGACCAAAGACCCCTACTTGTGGACCAAATCTTCCCTACTTTCAGGAAGTTAGTTGGATCTGGAAAATATAAATAGGTGACCCTATGTGTTGTCTGACATATCGATTTGAGATGTTTATCATGGTCATTATGCATTGTGATGTTCTGATCACAATGTTATGTGCTTAAGTTCTTAAACGGTGTCTCTAGACACCACATTTTGCTTCTTGGAATATTGTCCCCTTGTTTTCTTTTTCTTCTCTATAGTTCAAGACAAGAAGTTTCCCAATAACACACACACACAAACAATAAATGGATACACACACCTCATCTCATCCAATCCTCATGCGCTTAAGAAAGAATGATATTGTCAATAACTTGCTAGGCCCAATTGGCCCACGTAGGAAAAAATGTCTAAAAGAAAGATTTGACCTAGATGGGGATAATACTGATTTACTCTCTCTCTCTCTCTCTCTCTCTCTCTCTCACACACACACACACAATGAAGAAGAGGTTCACCCTTGACCAATCTACCCAAGGCATGGCTAATCCGACCATCACTGACCACTTTGGGAAATTTATAATGGAGTTACTCAAGCCTTTAAGTAGGATTCCTCACATGCAATATCATGGGAAAATACCATGGGACCGTAAGCCACCAACATTAAACCCATCTTTGAGTTTTTTATCGAGTCAATATTAACCTAGCATTCTCCCTTTAAACTTGACTTGGGGTAAACACCTACCCACTCAAAGTTTTAACCAGGTATTTGGGAATACAATATGCCCCCCACTCTTCAATCTACCTAAATATAATATCTATACTTTCCATAGGTAACCCAATAAACCAGGGGTATGCATGCTTAAACAAGTGTTACAGTGGTATGCTCATTTACATGGCACATGAATGTTAAGTTAATCTTGACTTGGTCAAAGAGTCAAACATGGGTTTACCTGTAACACCCCGGTTTTGACCCCGATTGCATTAAAATGTATATGATGTAAATATTGTAATTAATCGTGGTGTGGAGCTCAAGGAAAAATCCCCACATTGATTTAGTGTTTTACGTTTCAGCGATTAAAAATCGATGCCGATGATATTTCGTGCTAGCCAAGCACTTTATAATTTTTTACATCATGTATATATGCAATTTAATTAAAATACCCATAGCCAGCTATATCAATGCAACATTAAAGAGATGGGGGCATGATTTCCTAGGGATGAGGGGGNCACCCAATCATTAATTTCTGCCACAAGTTGGTTGAGTTAGTTATTGCATGGGATGGGGGAGGTCAAAATTCGAATTGGGAAGAGCACCAATTTTTGGAAAAACGTGTTTTTGACTTATGAGCCAAGTAAATGCCCATTTTTGCTTCGGATTCCCTCATGCATTCACGTTTTCATCTTTCCTTGCGTTTTTGGGGAGCTGCGGGACATTTTCATCATCCATCCTTCATTCACGTTGAGCTCTCACGTAGTTGAACCTTCATGGGTTTTTATCATTCACGTTTTTCAGTTGTTTCCTCATTTCTCCATGCCCAGGAAATTTGCTTTTTGGTTGCTGAGTAAATCGCCAGTAAGGATTCATGATTTTGGGGTTCATAGCAGTCGTTTTTGCGCATGCAATGCCCAAAATTGTTGTTGAGAGTGAATTGCTCACCCAGGGGTCGATTTCCCCATTTTACCAATCTGTTTTTTGTTGCAAAACGTTTTTCCTCAACCCAGAATTTTGTATCTTGCTGTGTGTGCATATTTTTCCTTGGTCTGAACTGGTTTGGATTGGAATTGGGTCTGAACTAGCTTGATAAACCTAGTTTAGGAAGGAACCTCACAGACAGATCTAGAGGGGCTGGTTTTCTTCTTTGCACATCCTGAAGAGCACTAGAAGGGAAGGCATAGCCCAAGGGACTGTGTAGCAGAGAAGGGGATGCTTCCTTGTGTTGGGTGTGTATATGTTTTAGAATCCAAGCTGTATCTGGTGCAGGTGTCCATAGCTCTATGGTTGAGCTCACTAGCTTAGTAGTTCAACCTTTCCAGTTCCTTAGCAGCCTGATAAACCCAAATTTAGTTTGGCTTGGCTGAATTTTGTTATGTCTTTGGCTATGTGTGAGTCTGTTGTAGTTCCCTTATTCTTGGTGGGAATCATGCCCATCTCGGGGGTGGCAGTGCTGCTGAGAGATTGATGAGCACACTGGCCTATGGTTGGGTGGAACATTGCAGTGATGTAGCTGGTTGTAGGACAAACTTCTTTCAAGATAAGTATTTTTTGTGTGTAATCTATGCAACTATATTTTGTTTAATGAATTATGATGGACATGTTGAATGCTTGAATGAAATGTAATTGCTTTCATTGTATATTGCATGTTTTACACCTCTGTGTATGTTTTTAAGTTCAATGCATTTTATATTACGTTATGGGGCTTAGATTGCATGGATTTGTTAGCAGTAATGTCGCGTCCTCTCTCTGGTAGAGGGGTGGGGACGTGACATTACCATTGGTGATTTACATGCCCATGGTTTTGGGTTTCCTATGGTATTGCATGTGAGGAAGCCTACTTAAATACTTGGGTAAATCCATTGTAAATTGCCTAAAGTGGCCAACGATGGCCGGATGGGCCATGTCTTGGTCATATTGGTCAAGGGTAATAGATTTTTTGTTGTTGGTTTTCCTGGTTAAGGGATTCCAGGGTAAAATCATCTTCTTCATTGCATTTGTGATTTCTTATTATGTGTAATATTTTCTAACAACTAGTGTTAGAGTTGGAAAGAGCAGTATGATGTTGAAGTCGTAGCGAGAGCATTTGAGATGAACTCTTGAGCTAGGAAAGGATTTATAGTCATAATGGCACATGAAAACAACGCAACATGGTTCTATTTGAAGCATTTGCATAAGAAGGACACATAAGGGAAGAATGAATAAGTGATCAACTCACTACAATGGAATCATTTTCTTATGGAGTTGGAATTAATCACAATGTAAATGGGTATACAAATGTTAAGTTAATCTTGACTCAGAGAATGAAAAAGTGATCGACTCACTCCAATGAAGTCATTTTCTTATGGAGTTGCTTTTAATCACAATGTAAATGGGCATATGAATGTTAAGTTAATCTTGACTCGATTAAAGAGTCAAAGATGGGTTTACCATTGTAGTTTACAAGGCTATGATTTTGGGTGTCCCATGGTATTGCATGTGAGTAAGCCTACTTCAAGGCTTGCATAACTCCATTGTAAATTATCTAAGTGGTCGGTGATGGTTGGATTGGTCATGTCCATGTTGGATTAATCAATGATAATATATCTATTGTTATTGGTTTTCCTGATTTAGGGTTTCTAGGGTAAAATATCCTTCTTCATTGTGTGTTCTTACTTATTATGTGTTTTAATTCCTAATAATATTATCATCAAAAGAGCAACAAAAATGGTTTACAAAGATGTTAGTTTATGACTTTGAAATTATGTACAAAAAGGAAAATAGAATGAGGTGGCAGATGCTCTTTCAAGAAAAGAAGATTGGCATAGAGATCTTATTGTGTTTTATTTCCATACTTGGTTGGGTGGAAAAGAAGCAAGGATAAAATGGAAATATGATAAGAAAGCAAGCCTAGATAATTCAACAACTACAAGAGGGCCCTAGTTTAGTGGATAAATTTGTTTGGAAGAATGATTGAGTATGGTACTAGGATCGCCTATATTTTTGTAAGAGCTCTCAACTAAAATAGAAGGTCATTTTGGAATTGCACACTTATCCTATATGAGGACATTCAAGGTTCTTGAAAATTTCCCATGGGACCAAGAAGAAATTTTCTGAGAAGGTTTTAAAACTGATGTCCATAAGTTTGTGATAGAATGTTTGGTTTTCAAGCTCAAAACAAAGGAGAGACAATCCAGACACTAGGTCTTGTACAACCATTAGCCATACCAAGTCAACATTGTGAAGATGTATCAATGGATTTTAACATAAGTCTACCAAATTAAAAAAAAAAAGAATGTCATCATGGTAGTAGTGGATCAACTCATAAAGTATGCCCATTTTTGCTCTTTTTCTCATCATTTTAGAGCAAGTGTAGTTGTTGCAGCATTCATGAAAACATATCAGAAGATACATGGAAACCCCAATATTATTGTAAATGATAGAGATCCAGTTTCATTGATAATATTTGGAAGGAAATATTTTCTTGTTTGGGCACTTAGTTGTCTCAGATGCCCTCTTACATCCTGAATATGATGGGAAAACTGAGATTGTGAATAAATGCCTAGAAGGCTATCTTCATTGCTTTTCATTTGATAAACAAATGCAATGGGTTAAGTGGTTCCCCTTAGCAAATGGTTGTAGAACACATATTTCCATACTTTGTAAAAAATGCCTCCATTTTTGGAACTTTGTGGCTATTAGCCTCCTTATATCACATCGTCCTTGAAATTAAAAGCTAAAGTTTAAGTAATGGAGGATCACATAGAGTACCAACAAGAGGTTCTCCAACTATTGAAAGATAACTTGGTTATAACACAAAATAGGATGAAAAAACAAGAAAATAAACATTGTAGTGAAAGGAAATTTGTATTGGGAGATTGGATGTTTTTTAGGCTACAACCATACCAACAAATATCCCTCAAGCAACAAAAGGACAATAAATTTACACACAAGTACTATGGTCCCTATAAGGTGTTGCATAGAATTGGAAGCACGACTTACAAATTGGATTTTCCTCCATCTTAATGATGTGTACAACCAATCTTCCATGTTTTTTCCTAAAAAAGGTAATGAGTAACAAGATATCAGTCCAAACTATTTTACCATAGATTGATGGAGAAGGAAAATTGATACTAGAACTTGAAATAATCCTTGATAAAAGGATCAAACAACTACGAAATCGATAACTTATTGAGTACCTCATCAAGTGGAAGAACTTGCCAAGAGAAGGCGTGACATGGGAAGATAAGTTATTTATGAAGAAACATCCAGAGCTAATC
Source organism: Pseudotsuga menziesii (assembly GCA_001517045.1). NCBI lineage: Eukaryota > Viridiplantae > Streptophyta > Pinopsida > Pinales > Pinaceae > Pseudotsuga > Pseudotsuga menziesii. The sequence goes on from LPNX010390437.1 coordinate 572,084, forward strand.
AAGTATTGAGGAAAACACTTATTTGAAGGGGAGGGGTATGTGAAGCCCTATATATTATGAAATTACATTCCTATTGTTATATTAGTTTTATCTTTATTGGTCAGCTAAGACATTAATTTTAATTATATTGTCAACTACAACTGTAATTGTACCATTTGTCTCCTATATATATACCAAGGAGACCTAGTTTTAGGATCATCTCATATTTTCATATGCATGTGATACATTGTATTAAGAGGTTGTCTCTTTGAAGAGGATTCTTATTACCTCTTTATTTCGGTCTCAAGACATTAGGTTACTCTTTCTTTCTATTTTTATGCTAGTTTGGGAATGTGGCGATCTCACTCATTTTTATATGTATCAAATCTTAAGCTTTGAGAAAGATGGTAATCTTGTATGTCGACTAAAGAAACTGGTATATGGTTTCAAACAATCCCTTAGGGAATGGTATGAGAAGGTTGTCCAATTATTCCTGGATCTTGATTTCAAACAAGGTGAATCAAATTACAGTATTTATGTTTTATATGTAATTGACAATAATTTAATTGTTGCACTATATGTTGATGATTTAGTCATTAAATTGTAGCTAGTGTTTCTTTTGGGTTTAAATAAACTATTAGCAAATATATTTGAGATGATTGATATTAGTCAATTACATTTATTTCTAGGCATCTAGGTCTTGAAATGAATGGAAATATATGTCAATCTCAACCTAAATATGTATTGAATCTATTGTAGAGTTTCAAAATCAAGGTTGTAAACTATGTGCTACACCTTACCTAGCTAGAGTAAAGTTGATTAAAGAGCGTGATTCTTTGAGAGTTGTTGCTACTCTCTACTGATATCTTATTGGTATCCCCACTTATTTAACTTACAATGAACTTCATGATATTTCTTTTTTGTTAATGTGGTTTCTATGTACATGCAAGTTCCAATGGAAAGCCACAAATAGGATTGTTCACTATATCAAGGGGACTTCTCAGCTTATTAAATTATAGCAATAAAATTATGAACCAATTAGTTGGCTACACCAAATCAGATTGGGCTGGAGATGGAGATGAAAAGAAGTCAACATATGGCTATTTGTTTCCTCTTGTCTCTAGACACATAATCTAGTCTTGTAAGAAATAGAAGGTGATCTATCTTTCAACCACAAACGTTGGATATGGAAGTGCAATGAATGGTAGTTCAGAGGCAATGTAGATTCACATTCTCATGATTGAGTTTGGATTTCCCATTGTGTAATCCATTGTAGTGTATTGTGACAATCAAAGTTAAATACTAGTAGTTGAGAATCTCGTTGCTCACGAATAAGATGAAGCATATGGAGCTTCATGCTCATTATTTGAGGCAAATGGTACAATGCATTGTTGTGTTCTCTTCTTTATTGTAGGATAGATGATCATATCATTGATTATGAAGCATTTAACATAATCTATGTTTGTGAAACTTCAAGTTATGCTTGGGCTAAAGGAAGTTGCAATTATGGAGGAATGTATAAACAAAATTTCACCTTTTGAATCTCTAAGAATTATGTTGCTGGGAAATGTTACAATAGTGGGTTCATCATATCTTTGGATCTTCTAGAGATAGCTAGTGGACATTCAAGAGTCGACGAAGAAGTCAACTAAGAAATACACTGGTATAAGATCAGATCGACCAAGAAAGTTTACTAGTGCATAGGTCAATGTAGAAAAGGAGTCCAATGCACACCCTAGCCAATCAAAGTTGATCACCTTCCTCACTTTAAGGAAGTTAGTTATATTTTGGGGTTATATATAGATGGTGATATGGATCGATCTATTGATCAATAATAATAATAAAAACGAAAGGAATTGTATGAAGTTTTATTGAGTTTTTGTGTTTCTATGAATGTTGAGTTATGTTCACTTGTGTTTTTCTCCCCCCGCAACAATTCTACCCAAAAAGTTCTCATTAATTGGAATTGTTATTCAATTCACATGGAAATTTCAAGCCTACTTCCATACGAAACTAATGCAGCCTTGAATAGGCACACAAACAACAACCATCGATAGGATTCCCAAAACTAAACTTAGAGCAAACAAAAATAAAAATAAAAACACAATTTTTAAAGAAACAAGCACACAATGGAACAACCCAAATTTGCACTAGTGACACATATTAAACTAAAGATTTTATATACTTTCATGTATATGCTTCAATGAAATTCAACTATTGTAAAAACAATACACGACTAATTAAATGCTTCATCAAAACACTAAAATGGAAATGCTAACTAGTCTAAATCTTAACCAAACTTTAAAAATTCAAGAAAAAACCAGAATGAAAATTAGACAGCCTCTATGCCCTTATCGTTGCCATGGTCTTCCAATGCTTCACTCCCCTTCCTCTATATTTCCTCTTTCCTTAGTTCTATCCTTCTCCTCTCATCACTCCTCTTCCTCTATAATTCCTCTGCTTAATTCTATCGTTCTTTGTTCACTCTTCTTCTCTTTGACTTCGTTATTTCCTTCTTCATATCTAGAGAATGAATAATCCCTCTCCAACACATATGTATTAAATGAAAAGCTCCTCCCTCCATTAAATTCGATGTCCCACTTAATAACACTAGCACACCCACATAGTTTGCAGCTGGATCACGTCAATAAGGATCAAATGGTAAAGACTTAGTTATGGAAATGAACAATTTGAAAATATTTTTGTATTCTTCACATTTTTTTAGTTAAAAGGGTTCAAGTATGAGTTATCCATGCCTAGCTATATGTTATCACCAACATTCTTCATGTTATACATTTACCAACTATTAGTTATTTTATATTATTAGTTATCCATTCATCAGCCAGATACGGTTATTTTTTATATTCCTTTTCTTATAATTGTTTATTTCTAATTTTGAATGACAACCATTAAATCAATCTTGACAATACATTTGTCTCATCCTCGTTCGTAGATGAAAAATTATAGATCCTAATCCACCCCAAATCTCAAATAAAAACTTCTATCGCTGTAAAAGTTATACTTACGACTGAATTAATGTGAAGTGTGTCCCTTCATACTCACCAAAATTCAATGAATTTAAAATCTTAAAGTATTCAGCAACCAATTAACTCGGGCAACGATTAATTTAACCAAGGGTTATCACGTGGAGGATGTGACCTCTTTTATCTTTTAATTGAGGATTAATTAGAGAGATTATGATTGAATATTTCTTTACAATACTAATCATATTGCACACCAAGAACAACTTAAAGTGATTATGTAAAGATGATTGAGACTTAAATCCCTTGCATTTGTTCATTCTTGTGTGACATTTAATATCTCTTCGGTTGTGACTTTCATGGAATTTTCAAGCTTTGTGATTTTTTTACCTTTCTGTTACTTAAAAAAAAATGAGACTATTCATTTTTTTTCATTGAAGAATGAAACTATTCATTCTATTTTTGAGTTTTCACTGCATTGAATTTTTCCCTTCTCAAATCTTAAAACTTGGTATTAAATTTTTTTAACAAGCTCCTAAAACATGTAATATTGTTTTATTAAAAATATTTTGAATTATTAAATTAAAATAAAAATAATTGAATTTTAATAAAAAGACAAGGTTATATCATTAACTAATAAAAGAAATTATTATTAAAATCTTAAAACTTATTCAAGAATATCAGTCCCTCTCCCTCCCAAATTTAAAAAAAATTGTGTAATGATTAACACAACATTCAAAAATCTAGGAGTTGTCTAAACAGACCACTTTTTATTTTCGGGTAGTTTGTAGCAAAAATTCTGTTTTTTTGCTTGAATTTAAATGTTTATATAATTCAAATTGTTTTTCAAGTGTGACAGATTTAGCACTGTCATAAATCTTTGGATAACCAAATCATACAAGTTTAATAATTATTATATAGAATTCCTGAAAATTGTTACCCAACTCACCTAACAACATTACTAATAAACAAAAAAATCAATGAAAAACCTAAAAACATTAAAAAACCTAGCCTCTTTGCTATACCAAAAACTTCACTTCATCCCGAATTTCAAAATCTCTAATAACTGGATTTGAAATAGTAAAATAAAAACAGTTTGAAATCCTTTATAATATAATAATAATAAATAAAAAGGACAACATTTTAAAAAACCTCACACAATCAAAATATTGACTTTAAAGGTCTCTCTGGTCCAAAATATTCACCAAGTCCCATTTGTGTGGTGCTGTCATTCTCCAGTGCGTCCATCGCTGGACTCTTCATAGAATTCGGATTGAAAGGACGGGGCCCACTTTACCTTATTTCCGTTGTCCGAAAGCTTTTCTAGCTGTCAAATTCTTGTAAATATCGGAGTCATCTTGTCGCCGAGAAACAGTAGTGTTAACAGTTGTCTTCCACTTCTTCCTATTCCCAGAAGCTCTTCCGCCCAGAGAAGAAGCTGCGTTGAACTTTACAGTCCGCCTCCTTTTCTTCCCATCGCCTTCTCCGCCTGATTTCAGAGGACTTTCCTGCAAGTTGTCCACAGTAAAACGCTGGATTACTTGCTCTATGCTCGGGATTTTTTCCTGCACAAAGTTTACTTTTCTTTGCTTAGACTCCATCAGAAGACAACAGAAACCCTAATTTAATAGAATATCAAATTGTTTTCAAAATCAACACCAGATTACAAAACTTTCTATGAATTATTACACCCATCAAAGCCTACATAAATGGGTATCAGACATATGTTAATAATAGAATAGAACCTGAGGTGCCAAGATCCAGTTTCCATGGCGCCATTGTTGAGCTGGGCGTAAGTCTGAGTGGGGATACGCCTTGAGAGTGCAAGTGTCACGGAAGTAGACCATCCAAAGCTTCTGTTCCGCGCCCGCAACCGCAACCAGTTTGAAGATGACGCCACGCCACCAGCAATCAGTGTCATAAGCTTCCACTGCGTCGCCAACAGAGCAATGGAGAGGCAACTGAATGTGGGGTGGAATGGGTCTCACTTCAGTATGCAGGCAAAACTCCTCCTCCACTGGCTTTCCATCATCTGTCACAAACTTATCATATCGTATCTTGCAACGCCGGCCATCTGCGGTAACAAAAAGGATAACTCCCTCAAACCAAGCTCCGCCATATCCTTCTTCACTGCTGCACATCTCAACTCTCATTCCTTTCCTCAGATCCATATTTCCACCTCCTTCTGCAACAGTGCCAAAACCAACAAAAAAAACTTTCACACAGATGGATTGGCTATCTCACCAAAACATCAATTCCCCTCGAGTCTGGAAGCTTTCAGCACGCTATCTAGTAGTAACAGGAAAATGACAAGTATCGTCCACAGTTCCTTGAAATCAACCATTGCCTTGTTTGCGCGCCGGATATAATTGTATGTTGTAAATTTAAAAGGGTCTCAAGTTTCCCACCCCTCGAAAACGCAACCACTGTTTGAATAGACCGAAGTTGCATCTTACCGGATCCCAAGTACCACTGTTCCACGCAAATGCTATGATTTCATGTTTTAGTGAAATCAATAGATCACTAGGTCAATGTTAGTGAAATCAAATAGTTTTTTATTTTTTGGTATGTCAATGATTTTTTTTAGTTAAAAGATGTTGTCTATAAATATATATATTTTTTAAATAATGGTTTATTTTGAAATTAAAAACCATAAAATTAATTTGAATATTATATTTTTATTTTATTTTAATAAATGTTAATTCATCTTAATAGTTTGTACTTTGTGGCTGGATCAGGTGTATAAGAATCAAATAGTTGAGAGATAGTTTGAATTTTTTTTTGTACTCTATGGCTGGATCAGATGTATAAGGATCAAATAGTTGAGAGATAGTTTGATTTTTTTTTATTACTCATATTCTTTAGTTAAACTAGTTCAACTTTGAGTTGTCCATGCTTAGATACATGTTATCACCGACATTCTACCTGCTGCTATCCATTTATCAACTATCAGTTGTTTTTTATATTCTTTATTTTATCTCACATTCTTGTAGCTATCTACCACCAAGTGTTGGTTATCAATTCATCAGCTATCCATTTATCAACTATCAGTTGTTTTTTATATTCTTTATTTTATCTCACATTCTTGTAGCTATCTACCACCAAGTGTTGGTTATCAATTCATCAGCTACCCATTTATCAACTATCAGTTGTTTTTTATATTCTTTATTTTATCTCACATTCTTGTAGCTATCTACCACCAAGTGTTGGTTATCAATTCATCAGCCACCCATTTATCAACGGTGAGTTGTTTTTTATATTCTTTATTTTGTCTCACATTCTTGTAGCTATCTACCACCAAGTGTTGGTTATCAATTCATCAGCCACCCATTTATCAATTGTCAGTTGTTTTTTATAGTCTTTATTTTGTCTCACATTCTTGTAGCTATCTACCACCAAGTGTTTTTTATATTCTTTATTTTGTCTCACATTCTTGTACTATCTACCACCAAGTGTTTATCAACTGTCAGTTGTTTTTTATATTCTTTATTTTGTCTCACATTCTTGTAGCTATCTACCACCAAGTGTTGGTTATCAATTCATCAGCCACCCATTTATCAATTGTCGGTTGTTTTTTATATTCTTTATTTTGTCTCACATTCTTGTAGCTATCTACCACCAAGTGTTGGTTATCAATTCATCAGCTACCCATTTATCAACTATCAGTTGTTTTTTATATTCTTTATTTTATCTCACATTCGTGTAGCTATCTACCACCAAGTGTTGGTTATCAATTCATCAGCTACTAGTTATTTTTTATATATTTTTTTATTTCTAATTATTTATTTGTTTATTTTGAATTTTGAACTACTGCCATAGAATCAATCTTTACAATACACTTGTTTCATCCTCCTTCGTAGCCCACCCCAAATCTCAAATAAAAACTTCTATCCAGGTAATTAATGTAAAAGTAAAGAGATAGCCATGTTTTTTTTTAAGTGGCAAATCATATTATAATTCACTTCTGAGACTAGTAGTGAGGACAATCACTCATAAGGAAAACCAATCCACCGGAACTAAATGTAGTGTTAGTGGTCCATAAGGGGTAGACTTCCACTTATATTTTTTTTTTCCTTTTTGTGCATTACCAAACAACTTTATGGCCTCAATAAAGATCAAAATATCATTTTTTATTCTCATGGAAGAAAGTATTTCTAAGGTGATAGTATCTACCCATAGTTATTGGATCTTAGTAATATGAAGCAATGAGTTAGTCTCTAGTTTATTTATACCAAAGACCAATCCATTCTTATTTTGAGTTCTTTATAACTCCAGAAAATCATGAAAAGCTGAGTAGCACGCTAATCATAGCACACTCCAGGTTGTTAACCTATTTCCTTACTATTGAGTAAAATGGTTGTCATTAATGTCAAAATTGTTAACGAAAGATAAAGATATGGTGGCATGCTGAAATCAGTAGAGTAACAAAGGAATAACCCTGTAGCAAGTTGAATGACTGCGATTGATCGTCCAAGTAAATCGACGGTTGAATAACAAACGAATAACCATGTAGCAAGTTGAACGATTGAGATCGACCATCCAAGTAAATCGAAGGCTCACAATGTTTTTATTGAATGAACTAATGCAGAGGTTAAACACGTTCGAAGTGATAAAGTTCCGCGAAGGACCAAGATTGGATGACTCATAATAGTCCCACACTAAATCTGACAGTTAAGGATTAATTCCGATAGTTATGCGGAAAATCCAAAGTTCCAAAAAAGATCAAGATCAGACAGCTGAGATTAGTTCCACTAAAAGAGATCGACAGTGCGGAAGAAAAATGTGGAAAGGGAATTGTGGAAGTAACATTTAAAGATTTTATGAACCCGCAATCCGGAAGATCGAAGGTCAGAAAAGACTCTGCAAGAGATCGATGGTGCAAAAGTAAAATGCGGAAAGGGAATTGCAGAAGTAACGTTTAAAGATTTTATGAACCCGCAATCCGAAAGATCAAAGGTCAGGCAAGACTCCGCAAGAGATCTATGATACGGAAGAGAGCTTGCGGAAAATTGAGATACGATTTGAGGAAATATCGCATCCCGTAATCTGGAGATTGACGATCAAGAAGAAGCCCGATGAAAGTGGGGAATCGTTGAAACGGAAACTTGGTGCAGAAATACAATTTAAAAAGGGAAATATGTAGAATATATCAACGGTCCGAAGAAATCCAGACAAAAGATCAACTGTCCAGATTGTATCTAGTGAAAAACATTACGGATGCACCAGAAAATGATAAACAGGGCCGTGGAAATGAATTATGAACTGTGGGAAGAACAAAACGTTGTCTTTGCTGAAGTGATGCGATGGTTGAACGGGTAGATGATGATTGGTTTTATCTGTAAATAAACAGTCACGATCCAAAACAAAAGAGCACAACTATGGAGAGTTGCGTTGATACGAAATAGGTATAGGGTATTTAAATAAATGAATGTGTAAATAATAAAATGTCTCTGTTAGTAATCCTGATAGAGTCTAAAGTGAATAGTTTTTCAACTTTTCTAAAAGAGTGAGAAAATAAGTCTAGGGTGGCAGGGTGGTGCTAGGGTAGGACATAGGTCTGCAGGGGGTCGAAGCATCCTTCAAGTCGTAGCTGGAGAACAGGGGGTCGAAGCCTCCTTCAAGTCGTAGCTGGAGAACAGGGTGTCGTAGCATCCTTGTCTGTTGAAGTAGGCAGAAAACCATAGGGGTGTTGTAGCATCCTCATTTGTAGTTGCAGGAAAAATCTACGGTGTATCTACATCTTTTTTGTTGCAGCAGATAAACAATTTTGTAAATTCATCTTATTGATGAGTTTGTGTTGGTGGTTTTCTCTTCTAAGGTTTCCACGATAAAATATATGCTTTGATTGTTTATTTCGTGTATTTTAAAGTAAAAACTGACAATACTGATTCATCCCCGCCCTCTCAGTATTGTGGGATAAACCAATAATTGGTATCAGAGAAGGTTCCTTCACAACAGTTTAACCACTGGAAAGAAGATCACATCCAAAAATCACAATGGATCAACAAGAAGGTTTGGCCACTAACAAAACTCCACTATTTACCGGAGAAAATTATGCTTACTGGAGTGTAAGAATGAGATGTCATCTGATGTCCCTAGGATGGAAGGTTTGGGCAGCAACAACAAAGGAGATTAAAATAGGAAACCAATACCCTACAGACACTGTTGAACTAGGTGAATATGAAGGTAATGCCAAAGCCCTGAACACAATCTTAAGTGGTTTAACAAACTCGGTATTTACTAAAGTTATGCAATACACATCTGCCAAACAAGCTTGGGACAAGTTGAAAATTATGTATGAAGGAGAATCTAAGGTCAAAGAATCCAAACTTCAAACATATAAAGGTCAATTTGAAAGTCTTAAAATGAAATGAGAAGAAAATATTGGTGAATACCTTCTTCATGTAGATGAAGTTGTTAATGCGATCATAGGGCTTGGAGGAAAATTAAAAGAAAAGGAAGTGGTAAGCAAAGTACTAAGAACATTACCAATGAGATATGACCCAAAGGTATCCACCTTAGAAGAACGAGATGATCTTAAAAAGGTAACAATATGTGAGTTACATGGAATTATCACCGCATATGAGATGAGAACAGGACAAAATGGATCTTCAAGAAAAGAAGCAGCTTTTAAATCCTCCTTAAAAAATCAATCAGAAAACCCAAATGACGAAGAAGCTTTTTTCATTAATAAACTTGAGAGAGGGACTGGAAAATGCAACGGGAAGTTACCTTTAAAGTGTTTTAATTGTGGAAGGATTACACATTTTTCCTCTAAATGCACCAACACTAAACAAGATGAGAATGAAGAATAGGAAACCACGAAGTTCAAAATGGGTAAATCAAGAAACAAGAAAAAACACCATGGGAAAAAGAAAATTGTTTACACCATGGAAGATAGTGAAGATTCAGATGGAAGTGAAGTTGAAGAAACCGAATTTTTATTTATGGGCCTAGATACTCAAGCCTCAAATAGTGACTCAAATATGGAAGGAGAAGTAGACCTAAGAGCAGAACTTGTTAGCACCCTTGAAGAACTTGAGAAATGTAGGAAAAAGAACAGACAATCAAATCTTGTAATCAGTCAGTTGGAAGCTCAACTCTTAGATGCCAAAAAGAAGAATGCAAGAGACTAAAAATCTTGGAGAATAAATCATTCAATTCAAGAGAAATCTTGATGAAGGATCCATCAAATCAAAGTTTGAGAATATCTCAAGGATTCTAGATGACATTTGGAGTAGCCAAAGACCATCAGGTGATAGGTCTGGTTTGGGGTTCCTTAAAGAAAAGAAGCCAGAATTGTTTCCTGTCACAAATCAAGAAGGAAGTAAGAAAAGTTATGTTGAAGTACTAAAGGCTCGAGCTAAAAAGGAAACAAGAAAGAAAGATGGCTTAATTTCTCAAGATAAAAATAGAAATAATCTAGAACCTAAGAGACCGAATAGATATCTACAGATATTTTTAGGTCACTGCTTTGCTTGTAATAATTTTGGTCATAAAGCCTTAAACTACAGAACTGAAAGAAAGGTTTCTGAATACAAGAAGAAGTCATCAAGTAATGAGTTGAAGGGAAATAAGAATCTTTTTACATTACTTCAAAAATATGACATAGAATGTTATAAATGAAATAACCATGGACATATGGCAAGATATTGTAAAGTAAAGACTCATACAAGGAATACTGTTGCAATCAAACCTCAGAACACCAAACGAAAGAAGTATTGGAGAGAAAAGGAGGAAAAGGAAAGTTCCATGATTGCTTTATGTGCAACCGAAAACCAAAACTTATGGCACTTGGACAGTGGTTGCTCAAAACATATGACCGGTGACCCAAGCAAATTCATTACACTCAAAGATAATAAGGGAAAAGTCACTTTTGGAGACAGTATGTCCTCCAAAATAATCGGCAAAGGAATGACTGTTGTCAACAGCAAGATCAAAGCAGAGAATGTTTTGCTAGTTGAAAACCTCAAACCTAATCTTCTCAGTGTAAGTCAAGCATGCGACCAAGGATACATTTCTATCTTTGGCTTAGAAAAATGTGAAATCAATAATAAGAAAACAAGAAAGGTTGTGGGAATTGCTATGAGAAATACAAACAATGTATACATCTTGGAAAATGAAAACGAAAGCTACTTAAGTATGGTAGATGAAAGTTGGTTATGGAACAAAAGGTTGGGACATTTAAGTTTTGACAATCTTACCAAAATAAGCACAAAGGAAGCTGTAAGAGATCTACCAAAAATTGTAGTTCCTCTAAACTTTGTATGTAAACATTGTCAACATGGGAAGCAAACCAGAGTCAGTTTTAAAATAAAAGAACATATGACCTCACACCCTCTGGAAATAATACACATAGACCTTTGTGGACCAACCAGAACTAAAAGCCTGCAAGGAGATCACTATTTCATGTTGCTCATTGATGATTACACAAGGATGACATGGGTGTCATTTCTCAAAGAAAAATCAGAGGCTTTTGAAAATTTTAAAATCTTCAAGGCAATGGCTGAAAATGAGTTAGGTATGAAAATCAAGTGTATTACATCAGATAATGGGGGAGAATTTACCTCAAATGAATTCAATGATTTATGTGAAGGTCATGGAATTAAGAGACAATTTTTCAGCTGCAAAAACTCCTCAGCAAAATGGGGTTGTTGAAAGGAAAACTAGAACAGTCCAAGAAGCTACTAGAACTATGCTCAATCAAGAAAAACTATCAGATTCATTTTGGAAAGAAGCTGTATACACATTTTTCTACATACTTAACCGAGAGAAACTCAGAGTGAATAAGGATAAGACCCCCTACGAATTGTGGTATGGAAGACCAGCCTCAGTCAAATATTTTAAAGTATTTGGCAGTAAGGGTTACATCAAAAGAAACAAGGATAACTTTGGAAAATTCGACTCCAAGACTGACATGAAGGAATCTTTCTAGGGTATTCATTGGGCAAAAGGGAATATAGGTGTTACAATAAAAGGTTACATAAAATTGTAGATATTGTTGATGTGAAAGTAGATGATATAAAACCTAGGAAAGAGAAAAATCTTGACAGTATTGAAAATACATGTGATGATGAAGTAAAAGACTTGCAAAAGGATGAGAGCATTCATAAATAAGAAGAAGAAAAAGAGAAGCAAGATACACAGGAAGATGAAGAATACTTCCCTAGACCTGACACTAAAACTCCTTCTAGAAGGATACAAAAGAATCATCCGGATTCACAGATCATGGGTGATAAAAATGCTGGAGTCATAACAAGAATACAACTACCAAGTGTTGAACAAGCCCTACTCTCAATAGTTGAACCCAAGAACTTTATAGAAGTTAGAAAAAGTGATGAATGGGTCAAAGCCATGAATGAAGAACTAGATCAAATTGAGAAAAATGAGACCTAGAAACTTGTCCCAGGACCTGAAGATAAGAACATTGTAGGAAGCAAATGGATTTTCAAAAACAAGTTCGATCAAGATGGACATGTAATAAGGAACAAAGCAAGATTGGTTTGTAAGGGGTATGCCCAAGTGGAAGGTATTGACTTTGAAGAAACTTATGCTTATAACACGACTTGAAGCCATCAGAATGTTTTTAGCACTATCATGCCATAAAAATTTCAAAGTATATCAAATGGATGTCAAGTTTGCATTTATAAATGGAAAACTAGAAAAAGAAGTATATATTGAACAACCTGAAGGGTTTCTCTTGTCAAAGAATAAAGTCTATGCCTATAAACTGAAGAAGGCTCGCTATGGTCTCAAACAAGCTCCAAGAGTGTGCTTTTCAAGAATAGATAGTTACTTAAAACAACAAGGTTTTAAAATAGGAGCCACTGAAAGTATTCTTTACCTAAAGATTGAAGATAAAAATATGATCATTGTTGTTGTCTATGTGGATGATATCATATTTGGAAGAAATCTTCAAATCCTAAGTGTAGATTTTGCCTCTGAAATGAAGAAAGAATTCCAAATGTCAATGTTGGGTGAATTGACTTTCTTCCTAGGATTGCAAGTCTACCAAACAGACAAAAGAATTTTCACTCTCAAACTAAGTACATCAAAGATATGTTGAAAAAGTTTAAAATGGAAGATTCCAAACCTGTTGGTACTCCTATGGTCACTGGTTGCAAGTTAAGTAAGGATGATGAATCTCTGGAAGTAGATCATACCATGTTTAGATCCATGATTGGCAGTCTGCTTTATGTGATAGCCACAAGTCCAGATGTGATGCAAACTGTTGGATTGGTGGCTAGATTCCAGTCAGCTCCCAAAGAAACACATGTAACAACAGTAAAAAGGATTTTCAGATATCTAAAAGGTACCATGGAGTATGATTTATGGTATCCAAAAGGACAATACTTTACCTTGAAATCATTCACTGATGCAGATTGGGTAGAAAGTATTGATGATCGAAAAGTTACTAGTGGAGCAGCATTCTTTCTGGGAAATTGTTTAGTATCATGGTCAAGTAAAAAACAATCCTCCATTTCATTCTCTACAACATAAGCAAAATATATTGCGGGCACCTCATGTTTCACTTAGGTTATTTGGATGAAACAAACCCTAGAATATCTACTTATAAAATATGAAGATCCAATATTGATCAACTGTGATAACACTAGTTCTATAAATATGTCTAAAAATCCTATCATGCATTCTAAAACAAAACATATACCAATCAAGTATCACTATCTAAGAGAACATGTATCTCAAAAAGATGTCAGATTAGAATACATTGACACAAGAGAACAGAGTGCTGACATTTTCACCAAACCATTACCTAAGGAAGCCTTTGAGCATCTTAGATAGAAGATAGGAGTAATTCCTTTACAAAAGCACTAAGAGGAGGGATAACAATCGCAGGCGGATATATGATGACAGGGAGAGCTGTCAGACAAGTTTCTTTGTCATTGGTGTCAAAGGGGGAGAATGATTAAATATTTTTCCATCAATTCCAAAGGGGGGAGATTGTTCAGTAAAATGGTTGTCATTGATGTCAAAAATGTTAACGAAAGTTAAAGATATGGTGGCAAGTTGAAATCAATAGAATAACAAAGGAATAACCCTATTACTAGTTACAGGTTGAATAACAAACGAATAACCTTCTAGCAAGTTGAACGAATGAGAACGATTATCCAAGTAAATCGACGGTTGAATAACAAACGAATAACACTGTATCAAGTTGAATGAATGAGATCAATCATCCAAGTAAATCGACGGTTGAATAACAAACGAATAACACTGTAGCAAGTTGAACGACTGAGATTGATCATCCAAGTAAATCGACGGATCGTAATGTTTTTGTTGAATGAACTAACGCAGAGGTTAAACACATTCAAAGTGATAAAGTTCCGCGAAGGACCAATATCGAACAACCCATATTAGCCATGCACTGGATCCGACGATTAAGGATTAATTTCGACAATTATGAGGAAAATCCAAAGTTCCGCAAAAGATCAAGATCAGATAGTTGAGATTAGTTTCGCTAAAAGAGATCGGCGGTGCGGAAGAAAAATGTAGAAAGGGAATTGCAGAAGTAACATTTAAAAATTTTATGAACCCACAACCCGCAATCTAGAAGATCGAAGGTCAGGAAAGACTCTGTAAGAGATCCACAGTGCGGAAGTAAAATGTGGAAAGGGAATTGCGGAAGTAACGTTTAAATATTTTATGGAACCGCAACTCGAAACCCGCCATCCAGAAGATCGAAGGTCAGGAAAGACTCCGCAAGAGATCAACGGTGCGGAAAGGAGCTTGCGAAAATTCGAGATACAATTTGAGGAAATATCACATCCTGCATCCCACAATCTAGAGATCGACAATCAAGAAGAATCCCGATGAAAGTGGGGAATCGTTGAAATAGAAACTTGGTGCGCAAATACGATTTAAAAAAGCAAATCTGTAGAATAGATCAATGGTTCGAAGAGATCCAAACAAAATATCAACTATCCGGATTGTATCTAGTGAAAAAAGATTACGGATGCACCAGAAAACGATAAACAAGGCTGCATAAATGAATTATGAACTTTGGGAAGAACAAAACGTTTCCTTTGTTGAAGTGATGCAACGGTTGAATGGGTAGATGATGATTGGTTTTGTCTGTAAATAAACAGTCACAATCCAAAATGAAAGAGCGCAACTATGGAGAGTTGCGTTGATACGAAATAGGTATAGGGTATTTAAATAAATGAATGTGTAAAGAATAAAGTGTCTCTATTAGTAATCCTGATAGAGTCCAAAGTGAATAGTTTTTAAACTATTCTAAAAGACTGAGAAAATTAGTCTAGGGTGGCAGGGTGGTACTAGGGCATTCCACAGGTCTGCAGGGGGTCGAAGCCTCCTTCAAGTCATAGCTGGAGAACAGGGTGTCGTAGAATCCTTGTCTGTTGAAGTAGGAAGAAAACCATAGGGGTGTTGTAGCATCCTCGTCTATAGTTGCAGGAAAAATATAGGGTGTATCTACATCCTTTCTGTTGCAAAAGATAAACAATTTTGTAAATTCGTCTTACTAATGAGTTTGTGTTGGTGGTTTCTCTTTTGAGGTTTCCTCAATAAAATTGGTGTCTTGATTGTTTATTTTATGTATTTTAAAGTAAAAGATGAAAATATTGATTCACTCCCCCCCCTCTCAGTATTGTGGGATAAACCAACATTTTTTATGAGAGCGGGTTCCTTCACAATAGCTTAACCATTGAAAGGAAGATCCCATCCAAAATCACAATGGATCAACAAGAAGGATTGGCCACTAACAAACCTCTACTATTTACCGTAGAAAAGTATGCTAACTGGAGTGTAAGAATGAGGTGTCATATGATGTCCCTGGGATGGAAGGTTTGGGAAGCAATAGAAAAGGAGCTTAAAATAGGAAACCAATACCCTGCGGATACCATTGAACTAGGTGAATATGAAGGTAATGCCAAATCCCTAAACGAAATCTTAAGTGGTTTAACAAACTCGGTATTTATTAAAGTTATGCAATGCACATCTGCCAAACAAGCTTGGGACAAGTTGAAAATTATCTATGAAGGAGAATCTAAGGTCAAAGAATCCAAACTTCAAACATATAAAGGTCAATTTGAAAGTCTTAAAATGAAAGAATAAGAGAATATTGGTGAATACCTTCTTCGTGTAGATGAAATTGTTAATGTGATCAGAGGGCTTTGAGGAAAATTAAAAGAAAAGGAAGTGGTAAGAAAGGTACTAAGTGTTGATGTATTTGTAACTTCGGAATGTATTCATCCGTATTTCTTATGTATTATAACCTGATGTTTATTCCAGGATGTGTTTGTGATGTACTTGAGTCATGTCATACCCCGATGTTTATTCCGGGAAGTTTTTATAATGTGAAAGTCATGTCAAGTCATTGTGGGTAACCCTCCTATTGGTCAAGGGTTAAAGTCCCCACAGTTATGGGGCCCTTGGGTTATTATACTATCCTAGAGAAGTCGACCCTAGGTGAGTCATTGTAAGTCGGGGCAATAGTCCCCACCATTGTGTTACCCTCCTATTGGTCGGAGGAGGCAAAGTTCCCACAAGTGGTGGGGCACTAGGGTTATTAGACACTCCTAGAGATGTCGGCTCTAGTCAGTAATTGTTAAGTGAGGCCGACATGTTGGAGTGGGTTCCAAGTGAACGGAAGAATATAAATAGAGAGTGAGTCTCTCTATTTACAATACACACTCACTCATTGGGGCGCATGAGTGAGAGAGGAGAAGCTCTCTCAGTGTGAGAGAGAGAGACTGATGTTGTCGAGAGATCATCTTACTGTTTTGGGGTTTTAACTTTTGTGCTGATTCTATCTCTGAGGAAGTTGTGGGGTTTTCTCCATTTATGGTTTCCTCGAGGAAAAACACTGTGTTCATTGTCTCTTGTATTTTATTGCTGTGCATGTTATTCTCTTAGTTAAAGATCCTAAGATCATAATGCTAGCTTAGAATGTTGAAAAACTAACATGGTATCAGAGCTAACCTGAGAAGAAGACATTGTGCAGCTACAAAATCTAGGGCTTCTTACTTTTTGGGTCTCTCTCCACAATCCATCAGCAAAAGTATGCTAGGTTGACTCTCCATTCAAGGGCGCATCTTTATGTCAAAGCAGAATTCGATTCCGAGCATTTTCAGTTTTGGTGCAGAAAATTAGGGCTCTCTACAGAAGAGGAATTTTTGAGTGAGCCCGGCATAGGATTTTTCTCCTCATCAAAATCGAAGTTTAGAGATCTGGATCAAGATTTTTGGTTGGGTGAAACTCCGGGAAAGTCAAACCCTAGTTTGACCCCGAGCTAGAAAAACACTAAATACTAAAACTGCTAATTTTCAGTACAATCGCTATATCCCAATATTGGCGAAGGATCAGGTGCTGAAAATTGCAAAGGCTGGAGATAAAATCCTGATTTACACTGTGTCCAAAACTCAGCCTCATATTCACTATATTATGGGATATATGATCTCTCCAAGTTAGGGTTCCAGCCTCTTCCAGAATTCATCCCTAAACAGGACACGTGGGGAGAATTGATATAGCTTGGGCTAGAGAGGTGAAAATGGAATTATTGAAGATTTTAAAGAAAGGGCATGGACTTTAATTTCTTTGGTCTGAATTTCAAACCCACAAGATGAAACAGTGACACATGGAAGTCCGTACAACTTCACTGTTCTGAACAGTCCTATAACAGGTCACCTTGGGAAAAGGATCATAAATCCCAATTGGTGAAACCAATTCTGATGAAACCTATGGTATTGGATCAAGGACATGTGATTTTATGTCAGTGCAACATTTTAGACATAGAGGATGTAATGTCCCCGATTTTGACCCCGTTTGCATGATGTATATATTGTAATTGATCATGGTAAGGAGCTCAAGTAAAAAGCCCACCATCGATTTGGTTGTGTATGTTTCGGCAATAGGTATAGTTGCCGATGGTATATCGTGTTGTTTGGCACATTGTAATGTGGCATCATGTAAATACGCACATCAAATAAAACTGAAACCACAACCAGCTACCGCAAGGCAACGTTAAAATGAAAAGGGCATGGTTCCAAAGGATAAGGGGTGGGGGATGTCAAACCTTGGTTATGGGAAAAACCCATGTTTCACCACCTTTATTATTTGTCACCTTTTGTCTCATCCAACCTTTTCAACCTCTTTAATGCTTTAGCTGGTGGTTGGGCAGTTATGGCTGAGTGGCTGAGGGCATTTATTGCTGGAGAAAACGTGGGTAAAGAGGCAAGCAATTCCTCCATCTTCCCCACGACTCCATTCTCCCCATGGTCGGTGGTTTTCACGTCCTGTAGTTCACTCTCACCACGATTTTGTTTTTGGATCCTCCTCACGCACAGGCTGGGGGGGTGGTTTCGGTCTCAGGCAGACATTTTCTTGGCTCCACGAGTTTGCTGAGCACCCACGCACTGAAATTTCGCGTCCTGGCTGTTGATTGTTCATCCACGGACAAAAATGGAGCCGTTTTCTCCTCACGCAGGGCCTCCATTGTTGTGCACTCTCACGCAGAGGGATTCTTCCCCCGTTTTTCCTCTCACGCACAGGAATTTCTGGGTTTTCCCACGTTGTTCTTTTCCCAGCGAAATTGTGGGTGCTGTGGCTATCGAAAGTCGGTATTTTTCCCTTTCCTCTGCGTGGTATTTATGTGTTTTCCCCGTGATTTTGTTGCCCAAGACGGGCTGTTTTCCCCACGTTTGCTGTGAGCTGTGCTCACTGAAACATTTCGGGGCTGTTGTTTCCCCACGTTGTTGGCTGTGTTGCTGGGGTCTTCCTTACATCTTTGGGGTTGTTGTAATTTCGTTTGAAGAGTCATCTTGGCCACGATAGGGCCAAGAATGACTCAGAATTTCTTTTCCCTATTTAAGCTATGACAGCTAAGTAATTGCCTGATTGCAATGGTTAGTCTTCGGACTGTGCTGGCTTGGCTTGTCTGTTGAAATCCTGTGAAACCCAACTGTGTTAGTTTGCTGTTTGTACCCCTTGGCTATGTATAAGCCTGCAATTGACCCTTATTCCGGAGGAATCATGCCCAGCTCGGGGGTGGCAGCGTTGCTGAGAGACTGATGAATGCGTTGGCCTATGGTTGGGTGGAACGTTGCAGCGACGTAGCTGTTTGCGGGTGAATTCTTCATCAAAAGATAAGTGCTGCTGTTACTTCTCCTCTGCAATTTATATACTGTATTATGTGAAATGATGAACATGATCAATGTTGGAAATGTGTTTGTGTTGCTTCCGCTGTATGATTGAAGAGTTTTGCATCTGTGTATGCTTGTAAGTTTTAATTTCAGCATTTGTTTTCTGTCAATGTTCATGGGGTGGTTTTCCCAGTCTGTATTTGATGTTCGTCGCGTCCTCTTCGCTGTTCTGAGGGATGGGGACGTGACAGAGGATCAGTAATTTCGGATATATCACAGAAATAGTGATAGACATTTCTGCAGAAGAAATTGGAAAACTAGGGCTTCCTGTTCCGGGAGCTTCCCTCCACTGTTTTCAGAAAAGGAGTACATTGGACAGCTCCATTTGAAGAGATCTATATTTATATCCAATAAAATTTGAAAGATTCTAAGTTTTTGAAAATTAGGGTTTTTCTGACAAACCGTAGATCAGCCAGCTCCAGAACCAGGACGGACATCTCAAATCGGTAAGATCTAATCTTTTGCTATTTTCGTTTGAGGTTCTCAGTTAAGATGTCTCATCATACCAAGCTTGATGAAAAGCTTGAGGGAGCTGATAACTTCCAAGCATGGAATTATATGATCTCTCTGAAGAAAATGAATTGGACACCTACATGAGTAGAGAGGTTCCAGTTCCAGAGGGAGATGAGGCTAGAAGACTTACACAAGAAGAACTTGGTCAAGGCCAAGAAGATCATGGTTGATTCAGTCACGGATCAACTTGTACCACAAGTGTCTTCCCTAAAGACACCGATTATGTTTACCAAGCTATTTGAAGGGAAGAACATAAATCAGAATATGACCTTAAGAAACCAGTATAAGGAAGTGAAGATCCAGAATGTCATACTGTACAAGGGTCTCTCAAATCAGAGAACAACTTGAAGCGGTGAAGAATGTAAAAGTGGTGATAGCCACCTTGAATGGCCTCTCAGGATCATGGGATTCATTCATTCGAAGAATTTGTGCTAGAAGGATGTGATTACTTTCAGCAGACTTTGGGAAGAGCACACACAAGAAGAAGATGCTCGAGAAAAGAAGATGGGAGCAACTGAAGATCAAGCTCTCACCATCCAAAGAAGATATCTCAAGCAATGAGGAATACGAAGAACTCAACTCTTGAAGAACCTCTTATCCACCTTAGCATTTGGATAAGAAACGATGCTATTATGAATGAAGAAGACGATGAAGCTGAAGGCTCAAGAAGGAGTCTACCCACGAAACAAATCAAGATAAGTATTCAATTGTCATTTCATGATATTGTTTTGTTATGCATTTGTCTATATTAATTTAATGTATTATGCATGATAGAATGTTTGCATTAATGACAGTATACTACTAATATGCATGTAATGGGTAAGTAGCTCATGGTGCTATACAAATCTCCATTGCTACTTATCTAGAATGAAACCTCTTTGCTGACATATTGGATTAGTGCACAATCTCAATGTTGTCTTGGTAGAGATGGAAGGCATCTAGAAAGTTTCAGTGAGATATGGATGAATGCTGTATTGGCTAAAGTAGTTGCATGATCATATATTTATGCATAAGAACTTGCCAGTATGAATATTACTTATGAAATGTTTTTAACCATACAAATGCATTTGACTTGTAGGAAAGACGCGTACATAATCGCATACAAGCAAAGAATGAAAAGACTTGTTTCAAAGAACAAGTGACGATAGTTCAAGATGAAGAATAAATATGACAAATGCAGCGACATCATTAATAAAGAACCTTCCAGCTATGAAGAAGTAACCAAGAAGAAAGGGAAGACCAGTTCAAGAAGAATGATGTCTAGGATGCAGTATCGAGACTTGAAGAGAAGTTCATAGTTCCATCATGCAGTAGATGGAAACATTGTGGGATAACACATACATAATGAGCTTGATGAATATTTGAACCTATGCTACAAGGTTGATAGAGGATGACAAGCTCACAGATGGGTGTGAGAAGAACTCTTGAAAAGTTCAAGATAGAGGATCTTGGTATCCAGTGATCCTAGATGGATACTACTTGTCACTCTGGTACAGAATGTTTTAGTGCATAGAGTACGGAAGACAGAGGGAGAATGATGCTCTGCTTCAGAGGGAGTGACTGCAGAAGATCCTGAGGTTCGACATGGTATGACAGGATGGACAAATTACTGATGACTTTAGGCTTTACTAAGAGTAAAGCAGATTCCAACCTTTACTTCAAGGTTGAAGGCGAAAGACCAGTGATGCTCCTGTTATGTGTCGATGCACTATTTTCTAGGCATGGATGTGTGGACAAAGGAAGTATGCAGTAGAGATCCTAAAGAGGTTCAGGATGATGGACTGCATGACCAAACCTATGGCATCGAAGTTGAAGCTATTGAGTGTTGCTTCATCAGAGATGGTTGATGCCACGATATATCATCAGATGATTTGTTCCTTGATGTACCTGACAAATACGAGACCAGATATTTTCTTTGCTATGAACACATTGAGACATGTTCACCTGATGGTTGCAAAGCATGCAATGAGGTACCTGAAGGGTACAATTGATTATGGGCTCAAGTATGAGGCAAATCAAAAGATTATGTGGATTTGTATTGGGCATGCAGTGCCATTAATAGGAAGAGCACTTTGAGGTGCTACTTCAGTATGGGATCAAGTGTGATCTCTTGGTTTGGCAGGATG
Organism: Pseudotsuga menziesii; assembly: GCA_001517045.1. NCBI lineage: Eukaryota > Viridiplantae > Streptophyta > Pinopsida > Pinales > Pinaceae > Pseudotsuga > Pseudotsuga menziesii. The sequence continues at coordinate 593,864 of LPNX010390437.1, forward strand.
GAGTCCTGCATGGCGCTGAGTACAGCTGAGGAAAAGGATGTTTCCACTTGCTATTTGGGAGGTAGTATGTTTCTTTTGAAAACTATTATTTGATTTGGTTGATCTGGCTTGCATTTGTTGTACGATGTAGAGAGGAGCAGTGATCCAGATCAAGATCTCTTGAAAGAAGGATTTCTAGCATAGCTGATGAGATAGGTTGCCCTCGGATATAATCGGTCCTGGTGAAGCTCGTAGGTCATCCTTGGACGTAATCATCCCTGGTGTGATTCTATGCTAGAAATGGCCAAAGTGAAGTTTGAGTACTTCAAGGAGAAGCTTTGTGTTCTTGAGATCGAGGTTCCCTCTAAGGAGAAATGATGAGTCCCATACCCATTCTGACGAGCATGTCAGATGTAAGGGCTGAGCCATTCTGTCATGGTGAGAGGATTGGTTCCTTCCATGTCAGATATGAGTGCTGAGCCATTTTGATATTACTATAGGATTGGTTCCTACATGATCAGATATAAGGGCTATCGCCATTCTTGGAATGGAGGTGCCTGGTTAGGTACCAGGAAAACTCAGTCTGAGACTGAGGGCCGTTCTGATATGACTTTGAGATGTGTTCTCATATGATCAGATATGAGTGCATGGCCATTCTGATGTGATAGAGGGATGTGTTCCCACTTGATCAGATGTAAGGGCTGAGCCATTCTGTCATGGCTAAAGGATTAGGTTCCTTCCATGTCAGATGTGAGTGCTAGCCATTCTGACGAGTAGGTCAGATGTAAGGGTTGCTGCCATTCTGACGAGTAGGTAAAATGTAAGGGCTACCGCCATTCTGATGAGTAGGTCAAATGTGAGTGCTGGCCATTCTGATGTAGGATGAGATCCTACATATATGTAAGGGTTACCGCCTTTCTGACGAGTAGGTCAAATGTGAGTGCTGGCCATTCTGATGTGACTGTAGGATTGGGTCCTACATGATTAGATATAAGGGCTACTGCCTTTCTGACGAGCAGGTCAGATGTGAGTGCTGGCAATTCTGACAAGTAGGTCAAATATAAGAGCTACCAAAGACCTACGAGGAGGTAGGCATACACCCAGCATGAAAGAAGGCTGGCTCTGTAGAACTTCCTATGATGAGAAGAATCATGAGATATCACATATGATGATGACCAGAGGAGATCCAGATCGAGCTATGATCCAGATCCAATTATGATGACTCTGAGAGATCCAGATCGAGTGATGATCCAGATCTAGCAGTGATGATCCAGATCCAGTGATGATCCAGATCCAATGATGATGATGATATAGATCGAGTGATGATCTAGATCCTGCAGTGATGATCTAGATCGATTGATGATCCAAATCCAGTAGTGATGATCCATATCGAGTGATGATCCAGATCTAGCAGTGATGATCTAGATCATGTGATGATCTAGATCCAGTGATGATGATGATCCAGATCCAGTGATGATCTAGATTTAGTGATGATGATCCAGATCCAGTGATGATCTAGATTTAGTGATGATGATCTAGATTCAATGATGATGATCCAGATCGAGTGATGATCTAGATTCAGCGATGATGATCCAGATCCAATGATGATCCAGATCCAGTGATGATGATCCAGATTGAGTGATCATCCAGATCCAGATGAAGATGACTTGAAGAAGAAGGTAACTTGAAGATGAAGATGACGAGAAATCAATGATGATCCAGATGATATAGAGAAGAATACTTGTGCTGATAAATTGTGTCGAGAGAATACCTTCCTAGTTAAGAGGGAGTGTTGATGTATTTGTAACTTTGGAATGTATTCATCCGTATTTCTTATGTATTGTAACCCGATGTTTATTCTGGGATGTATTTGTGATGTACTTGAGTCATGTCATACCCCGATGTTTATTCAGGGGAAGTTTCTATAATGTGAAAGTCATGTCAAGTCATTGTGGGTAACCCTCCTATTGTTAAAGGGTTAAAGTCCCCACGGTTATGGGGCCCTTGGGTTATTAGACTATCCTAGAGAAGTCGACCCTAGGTGAGTCATTGTAAGTCGTGGAAATAGTCCCCACCATTGTGTTACCCTCCTATTGGTCGGAGGAGGAAAATTCCCCACAAGTGGTGGGGCACTAGGGTTATTAGACACTCCTAGAGATGTCGGCTCTAGTAAGTAATTGTTAAGTGAGGCCGACATGTTGGAGTGGGTTCCAAGTGAACGAAAGAATATAAATAGAGAGTGAGTCTCTCTATTTACAATACACACTCACTCATTGGGGTGCATGAGTGAGAGAGGAGAAGCTCTCTCAATGTGAGAGAGAGAGACTACTGCTGTCGGGAGATCATCTTATTGTTTTGGGGTTTTACCTTTTGTGTTGATTCTATCTCTAAGGAAGTTGTGGGGTTTTCTCCATTTATGGTTTCCCCGAGGAAAAACACTGTGTTCATTGTCTCTTGTATTTTATTGTTGTGCATGTTATTCTCTCAGTTAAAGATCCTAAGATCATAATGCTAGCTTAGAATTTTGAAAAACTAACACTAAGAATATTACCAATGAGATATGACCCAAAGGTATCCACCTTAGAAGAACGAGATGATATTAAAAAGGTAACAATGGATGAGTTACATGGAATTCTCACCACGTATGAAATGAGAACAGGACAAAATGGATCTTCAAGGAAAGAAGCATCTTTTAAAGCCTCCTTAAAAAATCAATCAAAAAACCCAAATGATGAAAGAATCTTTTTTCCTTAATAAACTTGAGAGAGGGACTAGAAAATACAAGGGGAAGTTACCTTTAAAGTGTTTTAATTGTGGAAGGTCTGGACATTTTGCCTCTAAATGCACCTACACTAAACAAGATGAGAATGAAGAAAAGGAAACCTTGAAGTTCAAAATGGGTAAATTAGGAAATAAGAAAAAACACCATGGGAAAAATAAAAATGTTTACACCATGGAAGACAGTGAAGATTTAGATGGAAGTGAAGTTGAAGAAACCAAAGTTTTATTTATGGGCCTAGATACTCAAGCGTCAAATAGTGACTCATATATGGAAGGAGAAGTAGACCTAGGAGTTGAACTTGTTAGCACCCTTGAAGAACTTGAGAAATGTAGGAAAAATAACATACAATCAAATATTGTCATCAATCAGTTGGAAGCTCAACTCCTAGATGCCAAAAAGGTTCAGTAGGACCTAAACCTACAACTCAAAAGAAGAATACAGGAGTCTGAAAAGCTTGCAGAAGAAATCATGCAATTCAAGAGAAAGCTTGATGAAGAATTTATCAAATCAAAGTTTGAGAATAGCTCAAGGATTCTAGATGACATTCTGAGTATCCAAATACAATCAGGTTATAGGTCTGGTTTGGGGTTTGTTAAAGAAAAGAACTCAAAAAATTTTCCTGTCACAAATCAAGAAGGAAGTAAGAAAAGATATGTTGAAGTACTAAAGACTCCAGCTAAAGAGGAAAGATGCAAGAAAGTTGGCTTAATTTCTCAAGATAAAAATATAAATAATCTAGCACCCAAGAGACCAAATAGATATCTATAGATATTTTTAGGTCACTACTTTGCTTGTAATAATTTTGGTCATAAAGCCTTAAACTACAGAACTGAAAGAAAGGTTTATGAATACAAGAAGAATTCATCAAGTAATGAGTTGAAGGGAAATAAGAATCTTTTTACATTACTTCAAAAAATATGACATAGAATGTCGTAAATGTAATAACCATGGACATATGGCAAGAGATTGTAAACTGAAGACTCATGCAAGGAATACTGTTGCAATCAAACCTCAGAACACCAAACAAAAGAAGTATTGGAGAGAAAAGGAGGAATAGTAAAGTTCCATTATTACTTTATGTGCAACCGAAAACCAAAAATTATGGCACTTGGATAGTGGTTGTTCAAAACATATGACCGGTGACCCAAGCAAATTCATGACACTCAAAGATAATAAGGGAAAATTCACTTTTGGAGATAGTATGTCCTCCAAAATAATCGGCAAAGGAACGACTGTTGTCAACATTTAGTCAAAAGTTATATTTGAAAATTAACTTATTGTTGACAGTTTGAATGGAATCTTCTGTGAGAATTTTAAAACTCTACGCATGTTTTGGATAGCAAACCTTTCTTCATTTTTAAGGAGAATTTTCTTAAGGAGCCTAGTACATCCTTTCTAATGGAATCTTGAAGGTGGACACAGGTTTGTTGTCTGAAAACTACATAGAGTTTCAAATTTTTCACAAAGGATGTTATTCAAACTATCAAAATGATACCTATAAAAACCTAAATGAGTATATCATCTTCCTCCATGGAAAGGATGTGTTGGGTCGCCTATAAATATTCTTCTGAAGATGGACCTGGGTTTGTTGTTTGAAACGTGTGTAGAGTTTCATAATTATCACATAGGGTTCCATTCAAACTATCTAAATGATACATTTGAAAATCTAAATGAGTGTATCATCTCCCTCCATGGAAGGGATGTGTTGAGTCACCTAAACAATTTCTTGAAGAAGGACGCATGTTTGCTATGTGAAACATGTGTAGAGTTTCAAAATTTGCACATAGGATTCAAATCAAACTATCTAAATGATTTCTGTGAAAACCTAAATGAGTATATCATATCCCTCCATGGAAGGGATGTGCTAGGTTGCCTAAAAATTTCCTCTTGGCGATGAACGTAAGTTTGTTGTCCGAAATGTGCATATATTTTCAAAATTCCCACAGAGGATTCTATTCAAACTATCAAAATGACACTTGTGAAAACCTAAATGAGTATATCATCTCCCTCCATGGAAGGGATGTGTTGGGTCGCCTATAAATATCCTCTTGAAAATGGACGCAGATTTGTTGTCCGAATGTGCATAGAGTTTCAAAATTCTCACATAGGAATCCATTCAAACTATTTAACTCATTGTTGTATATAAAAAATGGAGCTTTTTATATTTTGGTTGGTAGAGATATCTATTTTTAATTTGATTTGAATATGATGATGAATTTCTTTTTTGTAAGTTAGCATTCTAAATTCTATTAATATACCAAAAAAAGAGTACATCACAACATACATGATAGTTTTTTCCTTTTGCAAAAGAATGTTTGAGCTATCCATAATAGAATATACATACATGAACATGATGGTTAGAACATACTAAATAGTCTATTAAAGTTAAAAGAGACCCATCAAAAGACAAAATATATTCATTATCACAACTCCTAGTACCATAGGTTAATAACATAAATTTTCAAAAATGAAGGGAAATGCTAGTGCCTTTAACCCTTGTACTTAGAGCTATCAAGCTAAGGTACCTAAAGAAATCCATGTATCCTACAAACTAAACAAGACAAATAAAACATGTCAGATTGATTAAATGAGCTAATGCTCATTATCGGAGTTGAAGTTGAAATAATAAACTTAGGCTGATAGTTTTCTTAAATGTCCTTAGTAGGGTTCTCATCGGGATCCCACTGTTTAGGCTCATTATTGTCCTCCAAAACTATGACCTTTACACCCTAGTGTACCCCAATGAAAGTATCATAATTAGCCTCCAAAAAGTCTACTTTTTTCATAATATCAATCTGCAACCGAGTAATCCTTTCTCCCGTTGCTTGCACAATTAAAGATTTGAATAGCCAATAAGTTTCAATCATTTTGAGACCTTGGTATCCCTACTTCTGGTGAAACCAATATCAAGTATATGTTGAATGGATCCTGAGTCCACCTTCTTAGTCGGAATTTTCCCTTGTCTAGAAAATACCCTCTTTTCTAAATCATTCATCTCAATTTTAATAACTTCATAATGTTTGAGGAAATACGTAGTGGTTTCTATCATAGCTTCTTAATGGGATATGGATAGTTTTTTGGACTCCTACATGGTTGGATGGTATTATCCATTCTCTATTGTACATGCACATATACAAAAGTTGATTTTGTTACTCTATATATGCACATATATGACTTTCTATTTATGCACATTTGTTTAAATATGGATTCTCATATACAAAAGGAAATTATGTATATGTGCATTCATATATATATATATGGAAAGACACTTTTGCATATGCACACTTCTACACATAAATAGAATCCAAATGCGCATATACAAAGGCTTGCTTATGTATATATGCATGCATGGTTTGGCTTCCATGAATGCATATATACAACATTATGTATAACATGCACACTTATGTGAATCTGCACTAACAAAAGCCAAAATGCATATCGATGATGCTTGTATACACATGAATTCCTTCCATATATGTGTATACACAAAATTCAAATGTACATTCATAGAAGCAAAAATGTGCATATACAGACCACAATGTGCATATAGAGATTCTTTCCTACAAATTAATATGTTTTACTGAGTTAAGGATACTTTTGGAGACTATAATAATTGATATATATGTGTGCATACATGTAAGGCGCTTATAATATATATGTGCATTTATGCATAAGGAAAGGCGCTTTTGTGTATGCACACTTCCATATATATGCATTTTGTTTTTGTATATGGTCAACTTGACTTTCGTGAATGTGCATAAATGGAAGTCAAATATGCATATACAGGAGCATACTTCTATATATATGGGCATGCATATTTTGGCTATTGTGCATGTGCATATACTACCTTCTATATGTACACACTTTTATCAATGTTCATTTGGCTTTTTGTAAATGGCTTTATGAAGCCAAAATTTGCTTATACATTAAAATCTTACTAAAAAAAATTAATGGTGACCATATCCCGACTTAAAGGCCAAGGATACATTTAGGAGATCAAGTGTGGTGGTTCAAGGTGATGTTTTTGGCCTTGGATTCCTTGAATGTTTCTTTGGGTCTTTAGGCCTAGGATTCCTCGCATAACCAAGTCTCCCCCCATGACATATCCCTAGTGCTAAAAACCTTGTAATGTAGCCCATATTCCCTTCAAAAATCAAATATTCCAAAATAGGTCCTATGTGGTGGTTTGAGATCTCATTCATGGACTTTGAGCATTAGAAGCTACCTTTAGGGGTAAGGTTCAAGTTTTATCCCCTAAACATGGTTAAGGCACTAATATTCATACCTAGCAGTGAAAACATCATGATGGTCTTCATATCTAGACTTGGAGGCAAGTGATACTCACAAGAGGTTAAATGTGGTGGTTTGAGGCCTCAAGACCTATACCTAGTGATCAAAACCTCATAATATCATCAATATTCCCACTCATAGGATAATGATACCCTTTGTAGGTCATGTTTGATGGTTTAAGGTGTTTTATTGTCCCTTAAGGCATCAAATATTTCTTTAGGGCTTAATGTTAAGATTTTATTGCCCAACCATGTCTAAAATCTCAAGACCAATACCCACTACTCAAACTTACCTCCTTATGTCATTTATCTTTCAACTTGAAGGTAAAGGGTAGCCCTTTAAATCATACATGGTGCTTCAAGCTGTCATTTTGGTCCTTAGATGCCTAGAATATTCCTTTAGGTTCTAAGGCCTACATTTCATCCCTTGGCCTTGTCTATGGACTTTAGACCCATGTCTAGTGGGAAAAAATCCTTATGGCAATTTTATCCCCACTCATAGACCAAAGGATTCCCTCAAGAGGTCTTTTGTTACAATTTAAGTCATATTTCTTTATCGTGGATTCCTAGAGGCTTTCTTTAGGGCCCAACATTAGTTTTTTCTCCCTTAACCATGTATATGACCCCAATATCCATACTTAGTGCCAAAAACCTCCTAATTCCACCTGTATCCCTATTATAAAGCCAAGGATCCCCTCGAGAGGTAATGTGTTGTGATTTGATGCATCATTCTTAGCCCTAGATGCCTATAAACCTCTTTTACTACCAAAGGTATAGGTTTCATTTTCCCACCATGTTAAGGGATCCTAGACCCATCACTAGTGGTCAAAACCTCCTAATGGTGTCTGTATCAACACATAGTGGGCGTGTTTAGAGGACTTAACCATAATTGTGGTAGGGAAACAACATCTTAAAATCATCAAAATTGGTTAGGGGATGCAATATCCCGGTTTTGACCCCAATTGCATTAAAATTGTATATGATGTAAATACCATTTTTAAATCATGATGAGGAGCTAAAGGCCAAGGCCCCACCATGGATTTAGCGTTTTTATGTATCAGAAGTTAAAATCGATACCTATGGTTATTGTGCTAGCCAGGCACAATCTAAATTGAGACATCATGTAAATATGCAATTTAATCAAAATACACACAACTAGATAAGCAATGTAACAAAGAGATGGGGGCATGATTTCACAAGGAATAGGGAGGGAAAATATTCAAACTATTGAGCCAAGAGTGTTGAGCCAAATGTCAAATGGGAGAACCCATAAAATCCAAACTACCCATTTTGTCTTATTCAACCAATCATTTATTTCTTCCACAAGTTGGTTGAGGTAGTTAATGCCTTGGGAATGGAAGAGTATGACAGTCAAAATTCATATTGGGGAAGCCATCAGTTTTGGGAAAAATAATTTTTTGCTTGTGGGTCAAGAAAACACCCACAAATGTATGTCCATTCCATTATTCACCCATGCATTTTAATCCCTCACGAAGCTGGAGCTTGCTGGGCATTTTCCCTCACGATTTCCTGTTGTTTTCCTCACTTTTCCATACCCAGAAATCCATTTTTGTGTTGCTCAGTGGGTGGGAAGATGGATTTCACGATTTGTGGGTTTAGGGAGGTCACTTTTGCTCCCATAATGCCCATAAACATTTCTGAAATCGAATTTTCTCTCCAATGGTTGATTTCCCCATCTAAAGTTTTGTTTTTGGGTGCCAAGACGTTTTTCTTCATACCTAGCAGTTGTATTTTGTTGTTGTGTGCATCCCTGTTTTGGTCTGAAAGAATTAGGAGTGGAAGAGGCCCAGAATTGGCTTGATAAACCTAGTGAAGGGAGGAACCTCACAGATAGATCAAGAGGGGCTGGAAAATCTTCTATGCGCACCCTGAAGAGCACTAGAAGGGAAGGTATGGCCCGAGGGACTATGTAGCAGTGAAGGGATTACTTCCTTATGTTGGGTGTGTAGGTATTTTGGATGCCAAGCTAGATAGATCTGGCGCATGTATCCATAGCTCTGTGGTTGAGCTCACTAGTAATTCTACCTTTCCACTGCCTTAGCAGCCTCATAAACCCAATTGTAGATTTTCTTGGTTGAACTTTGATATGTATTTGGCTATGTGTGAGCATTTTGTTCCCCTTTTCCTTGTTGAAATCACGCCCAACTTGGGGGTGGAAGTGGTGCTGAGAGATTGATGATCCCACTGGGCTATAGTTGGGTGGAACGTTGTAGCAACATAGCTAGTTGCACGACAACTCATTTACAAGATAAGTGCTCTCTTGTATTTCCTATATTAATCCTACAATATAATTGTTTATGCATTATTATGAACATAATGAATGTGTTGATATGTATTTTAATCTTCTGTATATGATTGCCTTATGCATCTGTATATATATTTTTATTTGAATGCATTTATGTTTATGTTCATGGGGCTAGATACCTGGTTATATTGGTAGAGCAGCAGCAGGCCACGTCCTCTCCTCGACGAGTATAGGGGAGGGGGTGTGACAAGGGAGGAAAGTAGACTCAAGAACTAAATAGATATTCTTAGGATCAAGCACCATTGATGAGCCCTCAAAACTCCACATATTACCTTTATTTTTTAACGATCACCTCCAAGGATCCTATGCATGCCATCAATTGGTTAGATGTGCACCATGAATGTGTCTAGAGGTCTATCCAATCTCATAATAGGAGAATAATGGGAATTATTCCCTAAACTTCACTTATTAGGATCAATCACCATGAACAACACTTGCAAACCATGATATAAACCCTCTCTCAAGTGTCTTTAACGTTAAGGTTGTATATGGATTGAAACATTTTACACACCAAGGATGGGTCATATGGTCTAGAACATGGTTGAGGAAGGAAATCAAATACCTTAGGTATATTTTTTAATCTTATTGGACTCGAGACTTGAGTGAGTCCTCATACTAGCACATCAATCCTTTGTAGGGTTTCTATGCATGCCTTTGAGTGGGATACAACTATCATGATTAGATTTTGTGCACTGGAAATAGTTTTGAACCATTCCACATTATTAATGAGGTAAATAAGTGCTTAAATCTCTAATTGAACCTTCTCGAGCTCAAGTTCCATGAATAAAACCTAGACTTAAATACTCAAACCTTGAATAGGGGGTATTTTCCCTAAGAGCTAGATATGGTGCCATTAGCTATATTTCACTTATAGTAGATGGGTTTGGAGGCCTTAACCATAGTTATGGTAAGGAAACAACATCCTAAGGGATTATCGACAATTGATTTGGGGAGGGAAACATTATCCTCAAGCACTAAATATAGCATCTCAAGATCAAGTTCCATTGGTGAGTCTTGTAACCTCCACATATGACTTATATTGGTTAATAATCACCTCTAAGGATTTTATGTGTGACATCAATAGGTAAGTTGTGCACCGCGAATGTGTCTAGAGGTTTATACAATGTCATAAGAGGAGAATAATGGACCATGCTCGCTAGATATCACTTATTGGGCTCAATCACCATGAATCGCCTACAAACCACAACATAAATGATTATGTGTATTTACAGAAGCAAAAATGTGCATAAGAAAAAGCACATTTATGTATATTTCTATATATATTAACGGACTTTTGTATATGTATACATTCATAAAAGTTTAAGAAGCCAAATGAACATTCATGGAAGCATGCTTATTGCATTCACAAAAGCCAAAATGTGTATATATGCGCATTTTAGCTTTGGTGAATGCATATTTAGGGAAACTTGTTTTTGTAAATATAAATTCACAGAATCCTTCTTCCAAAAATCCACATATATGAAAGCTTTTATATATGCACATTTGTAGAATTTTGCTTGCATTAATACACATCCTGCTTCTATAAATGCACATCTATGAATTTTTTTTGTATGTGCACATTTTTAGAAACCTACTCCATAAATATGCATTTACAAAATATTTATTTCCAACTTTTGTATATGCATATTCATGGACGATTACTTCTTTATATTGCACTTTCATAGAAGCTTTTATGAATGCACATATACATGAGATGCTATCTTCTATGTATGCACCTATAAATATGCTAACTTCCATATATGCGCATTCATAAAAGCTTAATTTTGTATCTTTGCATTCATGGAAGTTTTTATGAATGTCATATATGACCAATAGCTTTTGTATATATGCATATACAGACACCATCTTCTGTATATATGCATTCATAGACGCGTGTTTCTATGTATGCACATTTATGGAAGCTTTTATGAATGAGCATAAACGGGTGTCATCTTCTATATATGCACATATATAGATTCCAACTTCCATTTATGTGCATTCATGGAAGCCAAAACACACATTATGGAAACACACATATAAAGTGCCTTTTTCATATATGCATAAATTCACATATATGGAATCAACTTCTGTATCTGCACATATACATAAGCTAAAGTAGGATTCTATATATGCACATTTGGATTCCATCAATCCATATACATAAAGCCAAATGAACATTTATTGAAGTGTGCATATCTAAAAGATTGTATATGTGCATTCATGAAAGCCAAAAATGTGCATGCACATATACAAACTAGGGCTTTTGTTTATACACATTCATAAAATTCAAAATGTGCACATGCTATAGAAAATGTACATTTTCATATATGCATAAATGTGGATATACATAACCACCTTCCATATATGTGTTGCATTTGCATAAGTTCACATATATTAATCATTATAATCTTCTAGAGTTTCCCTAGCTCAATTAAACGCATTCATTAGTGGGAATGGAGCTATATATATGTGCAATTTTTTTTGTATATGTGCATTTTGGCTTCTATAAATGCACATTTGTATTTTATGTAATTGCATATGAGGAACCCATGCATATATAAAAGCATATTTTTTGTGCATTTTGTCTTTCATGAATGTGCATTCACAGAAGTGTGTATATATGTAAAATCATGAATATACAAAGGAACCTTTCCATATATGCGTACATGTCGATAATACATAGTTGCCTTCCATATATGTGCATGCAAATTTATAGAAGTGTGTATATGTAGAAGGTTGTGTGCATGTGCATGTGCATGCATATTTATGCTTCATATTGAATCAAACTACTATAGATACTTGGGTTTATCCATGTTATTATGTTTCATTCAAGGACATTAGTCATGATCACAACCCTCATTTTCACATGTAATATTTCCATTTAAGTGTGTAATGAACCTCCAACATGCTCTATCCAATCAAAACCTGTCTTACCACTTTACATTTTTACACTTCTTTTGAAAAACTTAAGTGTAGGAAAATACTCCATGCATGCTAAAATGCACAACATTACTTTTGAATGTACAAATGAAGAAGAGTGATGCAAGGTATATGTATGAATTTCATTAAAAAAACAAATATGTTCCTTAGAGTGCAAAATTAGTTCTCATAATGTCTTTGCTCAAAAATAAAAGAAAAATAAAAATGCTAGACCAAAGTATCCAACCAAACTGAATTGTTGTAAAAGCCTGCATGCCATTCCATGGTCGAACTTGAAGCCCTTTTCAGCCAATATCTTGGCCATAGTTTGAATACGTTGTATCTTTCATGTCACACTACTTCGTTCGTTTATTAGGCTTTCACATCTAGTAAAATTATGAAATTCTTGAAGAGCGACCAATGAAATTCTTGAAGAGTGACATTATTGTGGTTTTGAAGCATTTTAGTGCAATGCACCATCGTAGAGTTTTAGGGAAAATCCACATAATGTTAAATAGGGTCAAATATTGACTTTTATTCGATTTTTGTCACATGATTGAAGTCACATGGTGATGAAAGTGATAGATGGGGTGAATACTTCCATGAATGATGTATAATGATGATGATACTCATGACAAGGTAGGTGAGAAAAATTAGGTTGTTAACAAATAGTTGTGACCTAATGCTTGACTATGCATATCCTAAAAGAGCTATCCTACAATCCATAGTTAAACCACCAGCTTTATTACAAGTTACTAAAGTCTACAACATGAAGCCTCATTCACCATTTGAAGTGTATTTCTTTGCTAAAATTCTTTTGAACTTATATAACTTACATACTAGAAAATAAAATTTCTATTCTATAATGGAATTTGGGATATGGTATTTTTTAGGGGCAAAATTTTGCCAATTGGCTAATTTTTTGGAATTAAAAAAATCATTAATTGACCATTTTTACTCTACCAAATCACCTGTATTTACATAAAATATGTTTGTTTGGATAATATTCGTCAAAATTTACAAGTTTTAGTAATAAATTATATGTTTCTTATTTAATATTCGTCTACCTATCTATATGTATGATTTTTTAAATCCAAAATAATCACCTAGAATATTATACTTATGTATACTATTTGAATCCTTAAAAAATACCTTGGTTTGGGAACCAATACTACCACAATACATTTTGTAAAATGATTTAGAAGTCCTCTATTTATGTTCATAAATGTTTTATTAGACTATACATAGTAAGTGAGATTTTGGAGGAAATCTAACAAACCCTTAAAAAAATTGAGTTTTATCACCTTTCAAATATTGTTTGCTTTATATATAATGTGAGTGGAATGAGCTAAGGTATGAGTGTCAAGAAATAGTGGCTAACTTAGGAATATATTGATATCGGTATTTTAAATCCACTCTTATATGGCTCTAAGATATGGTTTCTATTCACTTGGACTGACAAAAAATTACCAAGGTACCATCACTTCCCATTGAAACTTTAATAGTTCATGCAATGTCACCAAAGTATAAAAAAACTTGAAATGATAGTCTAAACAACAATGAGAGGGCATTGCAGCTATAATGTCTCTTATTCAAGGGTTTTCTTCTTCAGTCTACCTCTTACTATTGTAAGCTTATAATTCGTCAATAAATTATGGATAGAGGTTGAAAAATTAAACCTGAATGGATAGGTAATGTCTTCTTGACAGATTATGCGTTAGCATAAATTGATGCAATAATTTTCATTATCCAAACTCTATTTTTCAAGATTTGAATCATTTTTATGATGAATCCAAAAATGAGGAGTGTTTCTTGGATTGTTCTTCAAGGAATTGGATGCATAAAAAAAATCATAAGAAACTCTCGAGCCTCTTCTATTTCCTATATAAAGTACATTGTTTGTTGAATATGACAACTTTTATGATTTATGTCTTTTTTGTAGATATGTGGGAAAACAATTATAGTAATTTTTCTTATGGAAACCAAGAAAAAAGGAGTACCATTGAGACATATCATTGATTTTTAAAAGCAAAATTCATTTGTGACTGTAGACGAACATTTCTACGATGAATGGATTGGATTGTGTACACTCTACTCCAAAGCGTGTAACTCAATTATTAGAATATTGATCATCAAAGGAAATTTGGTTTTGAATATAACTACAAGTTGGAACATATCATGGAGACATCCATGGAAAAGGTCAGAAGGATTCCTAATGACCATTGTGCTTTGCATGATCACATTCAAAATTCCTATTGGGTGCAAAGTCAATCATCTTTGAAAAAACATCCCATGGTCTGTTCCGACCAAGAATTTAGTTCATGTGATTACTCATGATCTATGATGCAATATTTGTAAATATGTAAGTACATTGAGATGTTGTGAGGAGACAATTCTATGATGATACATCAATTAGCTAGGTTGGATGTTAATGTTGTTGCAACACATTGTGGGTCTCAAATCATGAGACATGGTTATGTCACTATTAAGGATCAAAACATTGAAATTGCCTTAGATGAAAATGCCATTCCTATCATCTATGAGATGGATGATTGTAAACATGGGATATGTTATAGGGGGTTTTCGAGAGATGCAATAGAAAGATCCAATATGTAATGGTGCAATCTCCGCATTTTGTTTCGAAGGCATCATTGGTGGAAGAGCTTTTGGACAAGTTTGTTACTAATATGAATGAGAGATGCATTATGGATTTTGATTTTAGTTACAATAAAACTGAATGAACATTGAAGCCAAGAAAAATATTTCTAATCCCCAATAAGAGGTCTTTCCAATGACTAAGTAAGCACCCATTATTATAACACCAAAATGTATGTGCACAAGCTTTTGAAGATTTAAGCTTTCCTTTGATATGTAGACACACTATTTAATTTTACTTTTTTGTTTAAATATAGAAATGTGGAAGAATAGATAAAAGAGAAATTTAATGTACTATAAATATATCATTAACCCTAATCTAAAAGAGAAAACCAGTTTTAAAGAGTCTTATGAGTTTCATACAAATCACTGTAAAAGAATTGAAATTCTTTAAGAAGAAATAATTTGTAAACTATTCTACAATATTTGTAATTGTAATTCTCTTCATAACAGTTTAATTCATGAAAACCAAAAGGAGTTATGAAAGTTTCAACAAATTATTTAATCGTGAATTTTATTAATGTTTGATAAACTAAAAGTCCAATCCCTCAAGTGGGCATGGTTGTAAATATATGAAGTATTTCTCATTATAACAAAAAAATTGATAACTTTCAAGAGTAATAATCTTCATAATATTTATCCCCGCATGGGATGATAGGGAGGCATGTGCTCAAGAAAACAATTGGTAGGGAGGTTGTATGAGAATGATGGTTATGGTTCATGTCTCTTGTAGGAGGCTTTTAGGTAGATTTCTTGATGGTTCTAGACTTAGATAAGAAATATGATTATGATTGTCTAGATCATAGTGGGGGTGTATTGCTTCATAAACTCAGATAATGAGGCCCCCCTAACGCAGTTTCGGGTCACTCATGTAAAACATAGGTCTATTATCAAACCAACGTGACATTTGATGATGGAAGTTCATGGGAAGGAAATGTAGAGGGTAATAGAGGTGGAAAATATTTGGTGAATAATCTGGGTCCTGTCTTAGTGCTCTCTCCTTTTCAATTATTATTTGAATCTCGTAATTAATATTCGTCCATATATACTGAGACTAGGAACTTTGAATCTCATGTAAGTGTAGTCTTAGGGGAACATCCAAGCCTTGTTCTAAGGTCATATTGAGAGGAAAAACCTAATCATGAGGGACAAGATCTTTCCTCTGGACTAGTATCTTATGGAACACACAGATGCCCTGACAATAAAGGGTAACTTCTAGGATGAAGATAAGAAGGGAAAATCCATTTGGTGTTCCCATGAAGATGGGTAACACTTTTTGGCAAGTGGAGGGCGCTAATATTGTGAAAATGAGCTTGATAGAACTCCTATAAATTCCTCGATCCAGCTCTTGAGAGCTTGATCGAGGGATTCACAAAGTGCTTGACTGATCTATTTAAAACTCCTCAATCGAGCTCTTAAAAACTGTTATAAAAAACAAAAAACAAAAATCGACGTTTTATTTCACCAAATTAGGTGTGTCTCCTATGTGCATAAAATGGGTGCATCACCTATGCACATACTTAATGTTTATTAAGTGAGAATCACCATCATAGAAAATGTTACCATGCTTCTATGGGTGACCAACACTTAGTTAGGTTGATTGCGTAAGTGTGTTAAGTTCATGTGTGCCACAAGGTGAATTTAGGGTTATAGGGCTATGTGTTAGGGAGTTAAGGAGTAATGGGTTAGCTAAAGGTGTTTGAGGTTATAAGGGTTTAGGGGTATAGGGGTGAATGTATAAAGGTAGTGGTTTTGGTGTCCCTTATGTGGGATACAGGAGTGTGTGGCATAATTGTATTGCATAGGTATTCCACCTATGTGTGCCTTATAATTTGCAAGTATGGTTAGAGGGGTAAAATAAAGGTGAAATCAATGGAAAAGTTAGCAAACAACATCTTGGTTGAATTATTAAACTCAATCTAGGATTTTCTCAATGCTCAATCGATCTTTTAAAAAGCTTGATTGAGCTAATATATCTATCAAGCTCTCACTTAACTGCACATTAAAGGTATTTTCAAAATGTACAAAAACGCTTGATTGAGGTTTTTAAAAAGCTCGACCAAGCTAATAGCTCAATCAAGGGATTTAAAACATACTTTTAGCCCCATTTTTAAAAGTTTATTTTTACTACTCTTTTTTCTAGACATAAGCCTCATTCTGGAGTGCACCTTAGATGGCGGACTTCATACCAATGGGTTTGTCAATGAATTTTGTATCCATTGACATATAGTTTTCATGTTTCTAAGTTCATGTGTTGTTTCTTATTTTCTATTGAAAATTATACTTACAAAACCATGTACCCACAACTTCGAATCACCATAAAGAAAATCAACAACATAAAAAGTACATAACAAAAAAAATTCAAAAAATATAAATGCCTAAGACCAATGTGTGATTTTCTAAAGGGTATTTTTGTTTTTCAATTTTCATAACTAGTGAAAAAAGTTTATGTGCACACACATGTGTAAAATGCAATTAAAATTTTCAATTGTCAGTTTTGAAAATTAAAAAATACAATGATTTTCCATCATAACTTTTAAATAAATAAAAAATGTGCGGCGACCAATGCATTTTGTGTAGATAATGTTATTTTTTCTAATCTAATTAAATTGATTAGGATCCTTATCTAAAATAATAAAAATCACAACAAGCTACAAAAAATAGAGCACATACACAAGACACGAAGATTTTTATCGAGGAAACCATAAAGGAGAAACCCCACAAACTTCCTCATAATAGTTATGTCACTAAGACAATATACCAAGATGGAAAAACCCATTAAGAAGAAGTATTATGCATCTATCTATCTCTCCTCCTTGTCCTTCTCTCTCTCCTCATGTGAACTTGAGTGAGTGTGAGTGTGTAAAAATGAGGGAGGGTGCCTCCCTATTTATACCCTTCAAGCGACTTACCTCCCAACTTGACTAGGCCGACTTCTAACCCTAACAAGGCCAACTTATCCTAGAAAGACTTTGAAAACACATTATACTATATTATACTGGGGACTATTTCCCCGACTTACAACATAGGTTGTACCTCAAGGACCATACAACATAATGACATCCTAAAAGGAGGGAAACACATATTCGATGGGGGTACAACAACATACAATGATAATATACATCAAAATATCTTCCAAAGTTACAAATACAACAAGACTCCCTCTTAACTAGGATGGTATTCTCTCTCGCCACAATCATCAACATATCGGGTAAAGCCATCATCAGAGTTGCTTCCATAGTCCTCAACTTGTCGATCATCGAATAGTACTATCTATCATCGAAAGTTTCTACAGAGCCAACACTATTTCATGATGGGTGTAGGCCTAGTCCTAATCCAAGTATTCATCATGTCCACGAGCAATCCATCGCATAGGTACAACCCATGATAATTCATTACATTGCACTGCAATTACCCACATCTCCTACCATCATCATGCCATATCCAGATAATCTCATTATCCTGCATAGAGCACACATAGCACAACCCAAATGTGTATCACACACTACCCACGTTCTAACAACATAGGAGCATGCTATGATCTTTCACGTCACCAAGACAACCTGTATCTTCTATTATGAGAGAATCACCTAGGATCACACCAAGTGCATTACACCTCTCTATGGTTAACTTGCGTTCTACCAACATACAAGCATGCTAGGTTCTTTCACGTCACTAAGACAACCTACATCTTCCACTATGTGAGAAATTCCCAGGTGTACACCAAGTGACTTGTGACCTCATCATCTCCAACATGGAAACACACACATTCAAGGACTATTAATGACCGAATAACCTACATACCACACTAGGATATTTTTCATTCCGGGTCAACCTCAAGGACTTATTACATCTGAACAACCTACGTACCACGCAAGGATTTTTTACACTTAGGTTAACCTTCCAGGACTTATTACGTTTGAGAAACCTGTGTACCACTCCGTGAGCTTTTAGAGTCCAGGGAAACCCACATGACTGATTACATTCGAGAAACCTGTGTACCACACCAGGATCTATTACACTCCAGGACAATTTGTACCAGGACTAATTACGTCTGAGCAACCTGCATACCACGCCAGGATTTTTTTTCCTCAAGGACAACCTGCTCTTTTTCCATATGAGATTTCATGCATCTGCATCTTCTGGTCTCTAGTCATCTCTAGCATAGGATCACACCAGGATATTTTACATTGCCAAAACAACTTGCAGCTCTGACTATTCTAGAAATCGTTACTCCCTCTTTCTAGGGGCCTCATTTTGGATCACACCAAGTCTTTCTCTGAAGTAATCAAACTTTACTATTTCTAGTGGCTTATTCAACAAATTGACTATCTTCTCATACATTGCCATGTACTGGAGCTTCACCACTCCTCTATGCACCATATCCCTCATATAGTGGAACTTGATCTTGATGTGCTTCAACTTGGCATGGAACATCAGGTTCTCCAACAACTTCACACAACTCTGGTTGTTGCAATATATACAAGTCACAACTAACTGGAGATCAAACAAATCAGTCAGTAGCTTCCATATCCATATTTCCTCATAGCTACCCGAGTAGGAAACAACATACTCTGCCTCGACTATAATTAGCACCACGCGAGACTACTTCTTGTTAAACCAGGAGATCATACTTAATCGAAAACTGAAGAAGCAACCCGAAGTGCTCTTCCTATCAGTTTCACTACCTTCCCAATTTGAATGAACATAATTGTGTAGGTTAATCTTCTGATTCACATAATACCTAAACCCATTTTCGACTCTACCCTTCAGGTACCTCAATACATGATTTGCAGCAACCAGGTGAACATGTCTCAGATCCGTAAGGAAATGGCTCAGGGTGTTCACATTAAAGCACTTGTCTGGTCTAGTATTCATAAAGTACATCAATGAACCAATCATCTGACGATATATCACGACATCAACCTACTATCGTGATGCATCACACATAAGATTCAAGTTTGATGCCATAGGTGTGGATATCGCCTTGCAGTCCAGCATTCTGAATCTCTTCAGAATCTCCATTGCATACTTTTCTCGACCAAGGAAAATCCCATCTGCACTTTTCCACACCTCCATGCCTAAGATGTAGTGCATCATCCCTAGGTATTTCATTTCAAACTTGGTGGAAATATTCCTCTTTGCAGCTAAATGAGTTCATCCTCTCCTGTCAGGAACAATTCATCGACATATAACAGGAGCATCGCCGATATTTCATCTTCAACCCTGAAGCAAAGGTTGGAATCCACTTTAATCTTAGTAAATCCTAATTTCATCAGGAAGCTATCCATCCTGCCATACCACATCTTGGGTTCCTATTTAAATCCGTACAATGCCTTCTTCAATTTGCATAGTATTTTATCTGTCATGTGTCTCGAATCCTAGTGGTTGTTCTACGTACACTTCCTCTTCAACTACACCATTCAAGAATGTTGTTTTGACGTCCATCTGGTGTATCTTCCATTTCATTACTACAGCCAATGAAAGTATAGATCTAATGGAAGTGTACCTTGCTATGGGTGAAAATGCCTCCTCGTAGTCTATGCCTTCTTTCTATGAGAAGCCTCACACCATGAATCTTTCCTTGTGTTTCTCGATGCTACCATCTGCAACATGTTTGATCTTGTAGATCCACTTTGAAGTCATGAGAGACTTCCTTTCCAGTCTCGAAACTATCTCCCAAGCATCATTCTTCATAATCAAATTGTACTCCTTGATAATGGCATCCTTCCATTCTTTCTTTTCTGTAGCCTCTTCATAGTTGGAAGGTTCCTTGTTAATGATGTTACATAGCAGGGCCACATAGATGTTGTAAGGCTTTGGTCTTTTCCTTTCTCTTTGCATCCCATTTGGAGTACCATATATTTTTTCTTCTTATATTAGTTCTTGTTCCCATGTTGGTTTTCTCTTGTACTGGGAGTCCTTCTCATGAAATATCTCTATAGGATCTTGTGGTTATGCCATGTCATGATCTCCATGGTATTTTGGAATTGCTTCTTCCATTGCCATATCTTGGATCTAGTTCCCTTAGGTTCTTGTACCTCTTCAATAGGTAGCTTCCTAGATCTTGAGTATGCTGAGTCTTGGGAGTATATTTGGTAGGACTTTGAGGTATCACTGTATCCTATGAATATTCCCTTCTTCCTTGGAGGATCAAGCTTGATCCTCTTGTCCTTTAGGATGTGTATGTATACTGGGTGGCCAAATATTCTGAGATTGATGAATTCTGGATTCTATCGTGAGAATGAATCTTCAGGAGTCTTATTTTAGGGTACTCGATGAGGATTATGGTTATGTACATACACAATTGTCCTCGTTGCTTCCGCACAAAGGTGCATCGAAAGATCCTGGTCATGTAGCACTGATTTTGCTTATTCCATTATAGTTCTATTCTTTCATTCCACAACACCATTCTGTTGAGGATTCTATGGATTTCTCAACTACCTCTTAATCCCAGACTCTCTGTATAGTTCCTTGAATTATTCTAAGATAAACTCTCTGCCAGTATCTGACAGCAGAGTCTTGATCTTCCTTCCAGTGTGGTTCTCAACCAAGTCTTTGTATTCCTTGAACTTACTGAGTACTTCATTTTTCCCTTTCAAGAAATATATCCAAGCCTTACGTGAGAAATCATCTATAAAAGAAACATAGTACACATACCCTATTAGTGATATGGATGACATGGGCCCACATACATTTGAGTGTACTATCTCCAATATTCCTTTATCTTTTCTTTCACTACTGGGAAATGTCTTCTTAGCATTCTTCCTTGCACACATCCTTTGCAAACGCCTTCATACTTTTCCTGGATTTTTGGAAGTCTTGAGACTTCTTTTCTTGCAATCAATAGTGTTATGTAGTTTACATGTGCAAGGATTCAGTGCCATATTTCACTTGGTGCTATTGAGTTATGAACTAATGCTTATTCAGGTTGTCCCTTCAGTTTGTAAAAGCATATGTCTTGTTCTCCAATTACTATTGCATCATCGATTGTTTTTCCTTTAGGCCACATTAGAACTTGGCCATCAACAAATTCAACTCTCATTCCCTTTTAATCTAGTGTAGAGATGGAGAGAAGATTCTTGTTCAATCCTGGAACATATAGCATGTCTTTCATCTATAAATATTTTCCACAGTCTATCGTGTATGAAGTTTCTCCACTTCCTTTTATGGGGTATTGATAGTCATCCCCAAGTTTCACCTTGTGAGGCGACTCATGCTCAGACATATTAATGAATGATTCTTTGTATCCCATCATATGTTTAGATGCCCCACAATCCAAAATCCAATCATTTCTTCCACGTGAGAAATTCCCATGAGCGCCGATATTAGAACATACTCTTCATCAGAATTATCCTACTCTCTTCTTAATCTTTTATTTGTCGGTTTATTATCTTCGGAGATGTGAGCATGATGTCTTTTCTTCTTCTCATTGAAGGAGTCCTTTTTCTTGGGACAATATCTTGCGAAGTTTCCGTTTTCATCACAAGTGTAACATTGAATGTTGGAAGGATCTCTTCTGTACTTCTTTTGTCTTTTATGATGATTGTTCTTCCTTTTGTTGTGATGGTGGTTCTCCTTCTTTCTATAGTTTCTTCTAGTGTGAACTATGAGAGATTGATATTCAGTTGCTCCCATCTTCCCTTCTCTTATTATGAGTCGAGCTTCTTCTTGTGTGCATTATTCTTGGAGTATGTTGAAAGAGATCAACTTCCTTCTTGCACAGATTCCCTGAATGAATGAATCTCATGATCTTGGGAGGCCATTCAAGGTAGTCATCACAATCTCTCCTTCTCTTACATTCTCTTCAACTGCTTCAAGTTGTTCCTTTATTTTGAAAACCTTTGTGGAGTAGGACTGTATAGTCGCTGAGTTATGTATCTTCACATTCTTCAATCGATTTCTCAATGCCATCTTTTGATTGATGTTCTTTCCTTCGAACATATTTTTCAAAGCATCAAATACTTCCTTTGTGTCTTCAAGGATGACACATGGGAGATGAGATGATACTTAATAGAATTTGCAATGATTCTATTAGATTTAATCAAATTATTCTTATGAGTATCCTTAGCCTCATCTCCCTCTAGCTTTGGAACTTCCTCACTGGTGTATTGATCCAAATCATTTTCTTCAAGGATTAGGGTTATGTACTTCCATGCTAGGAAGTTATCAACTCCTCCAAGCTTGTCCTCAAGCTGAGTATGATGAGTCATTTCCAAATGAGAACCTCAAACGGAAATAAAAAAGATTTATATCTTACTGATTTGAGGTCTCCGACCTGGTTTCTGAGTTGGATGACCTAGGGTTTGTCACATAAACCCTAATTTTCCAAACTTGGAGTTTGCAGACTCTGTCTAATAGAAAGATGGGCCTCCGTGAGGCGAGTTGCTTGGCAAGGTCCTTTTCTTAAAACTGAGGTGGGAATCCTCTAGAACTTGATGCCCTAGTTTCTTCATGTCGTGTCCCACACTCAAAAAATGAAACTTCTCCAAATTTAGATCTGCTTCCACCAAAATATGCACCCTTCTAGGGAGAGTTTTTTTAGCCCTCTTTTCTTGATGATATGTGGAGAGAATACCTTGAACTAGGAATTCCTAGTTTTCGTTGCTACACCGTGACTTCTTTTAGAGAGGCTCTGATACCATTTTATTTTTTCTAATATAATTAACTTCATTAGGATATTTATCTGGAAGAATAACAAGCAAAACAAGATACACAAGATAGAGCAGATACAAAAGACACAAATATTTTCATTGGGGAAACCATAAAGGAGAAAACCCCACAAACTTTCTCATAATAGTTTTGTCACTAAGACAATATCACAAGATGGAAAAATCCAATAAGAATAAGTCTTCCACAACTATCTCTCTCTCCTCCTTATCCTTCTCTCTCTCCTCATGTGAACTTGAGTGAGTGTGAGTGTTAATAAATGAGGGAGGGTGCCTCCCTATTTATGCCCTTCAAGTGACTGACCTCCCAACTTGACTGGTTCAACTTCTAACCCTACCAAGGTCGAATTCTCCTAGAGAGACTCCAAAAGCACATTATATTATATTATACTGGGGACTATTTCCCTGACTTACAATGGAGGTTGTACCTCAAGGACCATAAACAATAGTAACATCTTGAAAGAAGGGATACACATATCTGATGGGGGTACAACAACATGCATTGATAATATACATAAGATTATCTTATGAAGTTACAAATACAACAAGATATAATGTTCATATATATTCTTTTCAAAAATTATGCATTATTCACTAAATTATTTTATGTTCACACAAGCCACTTGTAAACTTTTCTTGAAATTTACAAGAACAACCCTATCATTAGATGCATTTTTTGCATATTAAATAAGTTTTTTTTTGTGCGCAAGCTTATGGGTTTGCACTGTATAGAAGTTTAGAAGTGATCGACGCGTTTCGGGTGGACCCTCCACCCATCATCGGGATCATTTGAAGATATGGTACAATAGAAAAGCAGAGGGCAGTAGATTATATATACAAAATTAAAAACTAGTCGTTAATAAAAATTATAGATAAAAATGTTTTGGGATACAATTGAGAAAAATAAGGTTGACAAATTGAATAATATAGAAAAATAAATAAAATATTTTAGTAAAAAGAGAAGNTTGAAAAGATTCAAATGAGTAAAAAGGGGGGTCAATTGGATAATTAATAAGTAATTTATTAGTTTAAAATAGAGTTAGAAGTTAAAAGAAAAAATGTAAAATAAAAAATATATAAGAACAATTAAATCTAAAGGGAAAATTTTGAAAGTGGAGTAAAACAAGGGAATTAAGGGCTTGACTTACTGAAAGAAATCTTAAAAACTGAAAAGGGGGGGAGGGGGGTTATTGAGAAAACATAGAAATGTAAGTATTCATATCAAATAAATTAATTAAAATAAGAATAAATCAAATAAAATAACAATAAAAAAATAAAAACCTAGGGTGAAAAAGTAAGAAATAAAGAGAAGTGAATAAATGAGTAAGGTATCAATGGTGAGTAAGTTGATGGATCAAAGGTCTCCAAGATGACTTAGTTTAAATCCATATTCTCGATTAAAGTTGTTAGGATGTTTTTCAATTTCAATGGCTTCCCTAATGACTGTTGATGAATAATGAGAAGTGAAGGTAAGGATTTTAGTTTGATCGAAGCAAATGTGATGTTTAGAATTGAAAGAGTTTTCAACGATTGCATATTTGTTAACTCAATTATGATTGGTATCAACGATGTGTTCTTTGAGAAAGGTTTGAATGTATCTACCTATTTTTCCAATGTAGGTTTTCCCACATGAACAAGGAATTTGGTAGACGCCTTGGGATAAGCAGGAGTTGTATTTATCTTTAGCGCTTCTATATAATGACTTAAGGGTATTATGGGGTTTCAATATGGTTTTGATGTTCTTTATAATTAAAATTTTAGAAATGTGATATATATTGCCATGAATATAGGGGAAATAGAGAATTGAAAGGGGTGGTGGGGAGGGTTTGGGGGGTTTGGGCTTGGGATGCATGACTTGTTGAAAAGTTTTGTTAATAAGGTATCTACAGTGCCCATTGGTCATGAGGTATTTAGTAAGATGCATTATTTCTTGATTGAGATGTTAAGGGGTCATAGATTCAAACTCCTCTGGTGATCAAAGTTTTGAGGAAAACATATTTTTGATAAGGGTGGTGATGGGAGTGAGCGTGGAGGTAGCAATCGGTGTGGGTATTTTTTTGATACACTTGATAAGAGAGAGAGCCACCTTGTTGTTGGGTGACCATGTCATCAAGAAAGGAAATGGAGTCCTTTTGTTGGATTTCCATGCTAAATATAATGTGAGGTGAAATGATATTTAAGTGATAGTGAAATTTGTCAAGGGAGGTGTGTCCATGTGGACAAATTGCAAATATATCATCTACAAACTGAAACCAACATTTTGGTTTGAGGGAAAAAGAGTTAAGGGCTAGTGTTTTAAAGTGTTGCATAAATATGTTGGAAACAACAGGGGATAGCCAAGATCCCATGGCAGTTCCTTTAGTTTGTTCATAGATTTTACCTTTGAAACATAAAAAAATAGAGGAGAGAAAAATTTCAATAAGATGAAGAGTTTCATTATCCACAAATTGGGAAATGATGTTGAGAGATTCAAGGACCAGGAATTTTTTGTGAAGAGTTAAATGACATCAAAACTTACCATGAGATCATGATCATCAAGGTGTAGGTCCCCAGTTTTTGTGAATAAAATCAGAAGAGTCTTTAATGAAAGAATGGGTTTGTCCCATGAAGAGTTTTAGTTTCCCAGCAAGGAAATGAGAGAGGGCATAAGTAGCGGAACTAATGGTGCTGACAATGGGTTGAAGAGAGATGGCTTTCTTATGGATTTTAGGTTGGCCATAAAATTTTTTAGGGTTGGGGATTGTGGGGAAGAATGTGTTTCTTGATTAAGGGGTCAAGTGAAGAAGAGTTAATGTCTTTAGAAACTAGATTGGTGATCTTGGAAATAGGATTGGAGGAAATGGGTTTATAAGAAGACGAAGAGAGGAAATCTAATAATTTGGTTTCGTAATCCAAAGAGTTCATCACAACGACTGAATTACCTTTATCTGCCCTTATGATGATAATGTCAAGGTTGGAATTAAATAACTTAAGAGATAAGAGTTCCTCCTTGGGAATATTGGATTTAAGAAGCTTAGCATATTTTAAGGTTCGTGAGCAATATTGTCGGATTTCTTCAACTTCATGGGATTGGAGATGGGTAGTAATAGATTCAATAGAGCACAAGATATCCTCAACTAGAAGATAATGAGGAACAACAACATAATTAAAGCCTTTTTTAATAAGAGATAAGGAGGGAGGATCTAAATTAGAAGAAGAAAGGTTGATGATAGTGGAGGGAGAAAGAAGAGAATAGGGACTAGAGTTTGAAGAAGGAGCTAAAATATTGTAAGTTGATCTAGAATCACATCGACAAATAATTGTAGTGTGGATGGAGGTAGGAGTAGAGGGAGTGGAACCGCTCAAAGGGGGAGTGTATTCGTTGCATGGAAGTGTGGTGTGAAGCCAATGAGGAGAAGTTTGTGTAGAGTTAAGGGATAGAGTGCATTGGTGAGAGAGGTTTGAGGTGGAAGCAAAGGCTACAGGAGGGTCTCGAAAGGGCCTTGGAATGGAGGATTTGGGTGGATATGGGTTTTGAAAGGGATTTGAAGTGGTGGACCATGGGAAAGAGGGGGTAGGTCGCAAGGGGACTCACCATGAGTGGAGAATAATTCTATGACGGAGAGCATGATGATGTTTTGGAGGGAGAGCTAAGTCATGTGGCTAAGGAGGATGAGAGGAAGAGAGAATTTAGTTGGGGAGTTGGTGGATTGGGTGGTGAGAGGGAAGGTAGCTGGGGTTGATGGTTGATTGTGGAAAGGTCATATCCTTGAGAGGGGTTAGAGTGGTTGTATAAGGTGAGGATATGGTTTTGTATGACGGAGTTCTGGCTGAGTGAGAAGTCGAGGTGGAAACATTCATGCACAAATTATTATTATTTTTTAAAATATAGGTGGAATGACAACATAATTCCCTACATTTTGTATTTTTGTTGCATTTTGAAATTCAAACGTCACATATGAATTTTGAGAGATTCAATTTAATAAATGAGTAAAAAAATGAATTTTCACTCTCACTTTTGGTCAGAAAGTGTTATCCATCAACATGAATTCACCCCATTATAGACATAAGTAGATGTAAGTTCAAGGAATACTAGACGAGGTAGACCGAAAATGGGGTGATTCCATTCCAATCAAGGAATTTAAAAATTTAACCAAATACCAACATGAAACAATGGAAACAACCAACACGTATTCCCTCAAACATTTTGAAACTGTTAAAACTGAGATGAATCTTCAGGAAAGAAAAAAATTTCTAGAGAAGGAAAAAATCCCACTGAGAAGATGGACTTGGAAGTCCTCCTATGGATACCTAATATTGGTTTCACCAAAAGTAGGGATACAATTGTCTCAAAAATGATTGAATTTATTGGCTATTCAAATATTTAATTGCAAAATCAATAGTAAGAAGGGATAGTCTATTGCATCTTGATATCATAAAGAAACTAGACTTCATAGAAACCAAGTATGATGCTCTCATTAAGTTCCAATAGGACCTAAAAACCATGGTTGTAGAGGAAAGGAATGAGCCAAAAGATAAGGATCCCAACAAACACCCTAGAGAGGACATTCAACAAAACTCTTACCTTTAGTTTCCTATGCTTAGACTCCAACTTTGAAGATAAGCTAATAGTTAATCAATCATGCATGCTTTATTTGGATTTTCCTTTTCAATTTAAAGGTTATAGGAAATTCTTTAGATCCCTTATTTTAATAGATTACCCTCTATTTTTTTGAAATTTATTATGTTATTACCTTTACTACCAATAATTGTGTGATTGTGATGAAGAATATATTTTTTAAAATGTTTTGATGAGATTGGTTAACTTTGATAAATAATATTCAGTTTCCAAACTTTTTAACTTTTTAATTATCATGTTCGTGAATGTATATTTCTATCTTGATAAATCAAACACTCTTCCTTTAAAAGAGATTCAAGTATTTTATGAAATAGTCTATATTTTTATTATATTAATAGAAATTAAAATGCTAACCTCAACAAATCATCACCATCATATTTAACTTACATTAAAAATACAACTCTTCCCACCAAAATATAAAAACCATATTTTTTACATAAAACAGTGAACTAGATTTCAAATATAAGATTTGATTGCAATAAACCATGTGTATTTTGAATACATTTAGGTCATATTAAAAATACATCTCTTCCCTCCAAAATATAAAATCCAAGTTTTTTTTACATGAATGAACTGAATTTCAAATATAAGATTTGATTGCAATAAACTATATGTATTTTCAATACATTTAGTTTTGGCATTACATGGATCGACTTTATAAAATAAAATATGTAGATGAATTAAATAAAATTTAAAGTTTAAATTGATCCATTTTGTGGCATGTCAAATATAAGTTTTGACTTCATATATAAATGATACCTATTTTAAATACATTTGATTCTTGCCATGAAATAAAATAAATAAAATTCAAAATAAACATTTTATTAAAACTATATGTTAATTTTTTTATATTTATTTACGATTAATATTTTTAATAATAAAAATAATTTAATTATTTAAAACTTACATGTTAATTTTTTTATATTTATTAATGATTAATAATTTTTGTAATAAAAATAATTTTATTTTTATTTTTTTTATTTTTATATAGTTAAACTTAATTTTCTTTTATATATTATATATCTCTTTTATATTATGGTATAGTATAAATATATGTACTTTGTTTAGAACCATTTCGAATATATATATATATATATATAGTAATAAAAAAAATTATGTATAGTGATAAAATCAAGTTTGTGGCTAACACGAAGGAAACCTAAACTATATCTTAAAAAAAGTTTTGGCATTTTTAGCTTTATCTATATAATAAAGGTTATAAATAGTGCTAATATTAAGTTTATAAACAATTGCTATGTTTTAAGGATATTCACATGGTAAAAAAACATACTTGAAGAATCTAGTATTTATCTGCAACATAATCTTCAAGAGGATGATTGTATGGAGTCTTCTTTGCACTAGAGCTTGGGGATTTTTTAGGGGAAAACTCAATCCATGTAGTTTCCTTGTAGATGACACCTAACTTGCTCTCTATCCTTTTGTTTGGGGCCTAAATTTTATTATTTTTCTCTATAATTTTCTTCATTAATAAGACTAATTAATTGCTTTCCTCTTTTGTATCTAGCAGAACCTTGCCCCAAAATAAGGCTAATTAATTAGCAAGGTTTTGATCTGCAAATATAAGGAAATAGTCCTGAATTGTTTAATCTCCCATGCTCTAGTAGTCCTAGCATCTGGGACAAAGGTTCCCATATTTTCCTGTATCTTAGTGTCATGAAAATAGTCACACTCAATTTGAGTCATTCCTCATTCTCAACTAGCTCTCTTTGAATGTGTGTCGCTAGTTGAGAATTTTCCTTTCCAAGGGTCTTGGGTTTGAGGGCCTCCAGCCATGTTCACAACAGAGGAAGTAAGTTGAAAGGGGTTTTTAGAAGTAGAGTCAGAGGATACAGGTTCAAGCTTGAAATTCGATGGGAAGGGAGACTAAGGATTATGCCAATGAGAGGACTGATTAATTACTCAATGCGTAAGGCTAATAAAGTAGAGAGGATAGGATGGATATAAGTATGAGCTAAGGCACAACCATAGATCTAACTCATTCTGAACAGAGTCGTTAATCATTGTTATTTGAAACTTAATGAAAAAATATAACAAAGTTCAATAATCCAAGACCAACCTAACGAATACATTCATGCGTCTTGGTAGGTTGTGTTGTGGATGTATTGATTCCCTCGCTCTCCAATATCATCCCCTTTAATGTTGAAATGGTATTCCTATACGCTCCATGATGGCAATTGTCATTCTCCCCATATCGATGAGCTTCAAACATAATTATCTCTACATACCTACGTTGGCCTAGACTAAATTCCCACGTGAACCCCATCAACGTTGAATTAATATCCCAATATCCCTAATGATGGTGATTGTTAATCTGACCATGGCTACAATCTTCTAGCATAATTGGATATGCAAACCTCCACTTGCCTAGATTGAATCCATGCATAAACCTCAATAACACTGAATTGATATTTGTGTCTGTCTCATGATGTTGATTGTTAGTCTCAGCAAAGTGTTGAGCATCTAGCACGATTTCCTTTGTATACCTCCAACATATTTCACTGAACTCACGAGCAAAACTCAATTGCTTGTCCTGGTGATAGATTGTGCGACTAGGTGGTGTCACCATCAAAGCGTTAAAGGGACAGGGAACGTTTCCAGATGGTTGACGTATGTCTTGCTAGATGTCCCCTTAGCAGAGTAAGTCCTTGTCTTCTCATGCACATGCTCGGTCACCGATCTGAGGTTACAAAATATAATATATAACTATATCTTATGCATAAATTAATATTTTAATTACATTTTTAAATATATATAAATATATTTCTTTAATGTGTTAATCAATAACTTAATCACATTTTCAAAAAAACACCTCTACGGTCATAACTTTAATTATTTTTTAATTGTGTTTGAGAAACTAGCCTCTCATACATAATAATAAAACTTTGTATATAACATGTTTCATAATTTCTACCATTTTAGGTTAATAATTAAAAAAAAACTAATTACAATTTTGTGTTTTTGGTATTTATTTCTATTCTTTATTCCTAGTCTCTGTTTTTAATACGTGGATCAACACAAATATATTATTATATCTTATATTACCATATTCTATATGGGTGTGGGTTTACATTGTAAATCATATATTACCATATTCTATATGGATGTGGGTTTACATTGTAAATCCTTTCAAATTCTTTAATTTGTTACCAATAACCAAAATTATTAACTAGAAAGATGAACTAGCATGTAAATGCCCAACGATATGCAACAATATCACGTAGGTGTAACATGGTTGTTTTTGGTTATCTATAGTGAAATGTTTTCACTCGATAAGTACGAAAACTCATCTGTGGTTGACTTTTTTTAGGTATTCGAAACTTTAAAAAAAAATCATAATTTTTACTCTATAAAATAGTTACTGGTTATCACATTTTTTTTTTGAAACAATAGGTTATACATATATTTTACAGTGAGCCCCAAGGGTTACCTCAATTGGTAAGACGTGCGCACACTCTCTCGGTTCGGGGAGAGGTCACGGGTTCGAGCCTTGAGTTCTCTGGGGTTAGGCCTTCTGCTAGGATGGTCGGCGGTTTACCACCTCTACCATCCATGAATGTGGGGAAGTATTGCTGGGTTTCCCGTGGATCTTTCCATCTGAAAAAATATATCTTACAGTGATAAATATATCACAAATCATATATATCCGATATTACTTAAGAAAAACAAAATTCATGTTAAAAGACAAAATTCATAATAAGAGACAAAATTCATACAATTGTTTCGTTTATCATATATCACTTTTACATCACTTATTATGTTTTGTGTTGAGAACCTTATTTCACCTGCAACACATGTAATTGCACTTGTAGGAATAATAAGTATTTTTTGTTATAACTTTGACATGTTTGGAAAATTTGTATGTAACAATGTGATACAGAAAGTCCTTCAAACATTTTTCATGAATGATCCATCACAATCAACACAAAGAGTATCGCTAAATACATACAACTCTTTTAAATAAGCTTCAAAATCAAATAATGTTCTGTTTTCTTCCCTTCCACATAGAGTATATTTCAAGAGCTTGATTTTTTTTAAGCAAATGCTTCGAATCATCTTCTTTGTCATGAACATCATGTAAATTATGGCCAGGGATAAATAACTTTAAACAGTTGAATTT
This sequence comes from Pseudotsuga menziesii, assembly GCA_001517045.1. Lineage (NCBI taxonomy): Eukaryota > Viridiplantae > Streptophyta > Pinopsida > Pinales > Pinaceae > Pseudotsuga > Pseudotsuga menziesii. The sequence goes on from LPNX010390437.1 coordinate 626,239, forward strand.
TGTTTTTTAAGAGAATCTTTTTTTCAAACTCTACTTTCTACAAGAGTTTGAAGGGCTTGAACATATTATTTAGCAAGTTGTTTGCAATTTTTAGTGAACCATCAAAGTAAGGTTTCCATGATTGTTTTTGTGCATTAACACAATCATCATATGCATATGGAATTGCTACAAATCAAAATTCATGTCAATGAAAAAGTCTCTTTTTATCAATAATCTCTAGATAACCAAATTTAAATAAATAACATGTAACATATACAATTGTGTCACTTCTTAAAAATCACATTTTTAAAATCTTTATATTATACATCTATGGCTTATTTTTAAGAAGTGACATCAACATACCCTTGTTGGAATTTCTTATTCAACTTATTCAGTTCACACGTTACATGTATAAGCATATGTTAACAAAACTAAACTGAAAATATACCCACCTTATCATACCATGAGTCATTCCTTACATTTTTCCATAAAGTCAATATGGGAGGTATCACTACAACAAGTCTTTCAATGGCTTGTCCTCTTGAAAACCATCTAACTTCATGGATTTGAAGAGCTTCAAGTTGAAGCATGTAGAGCAATAAGTTGATTATTTCTTTTAGTAGAATTTTGCACCCATGAAAATATCTTATTTATCAATTTATCAACGAATAATAATTTAAGTATTCTTTTGGAAGCATCCTATGTTACTAAGTTTTGTGATGAACAATGCAATTAACACCTATAATATTAAGTACATCATTAAAAAAAATGTAACAAAACATTTTCATTGTCAACCATTGATGAAGCACTATCTATAGAATATGTTATCAATCTTTTATTTGAGGGCTGCTTGCTTCCATTATATCATTGATCACATGATATGATGTTTTCCCTTTTCCATCATAAACATTTATGAACTTTAAAAACTATGAAATTGGTGGTCCCAACTCTTATTAGTGTAAAAAAGTGGCATAAACAACAAGGTGTTTCTCTAAACTACGATATGTACTTTCATCTAACATTAATGAAAAAAATCACTATCTAACATTGTTCCACATTGCACCTCTTTAAGATACTCATATATAAAAAAAAATGAATCATTTTACAGTCATTTGATTTGTATATGATGTGTAGTGCTTATTCTTTGGCATGGTTTGTGTTTGTAAATACATTGCGAACAAAAAAAATGAGTAAATCTTCTTGCATAATCCAATAAATTGATTTCATAGTTGTGACAAATTTTTCCTTAGTCCTATCATCAATACATGTTATGTGTTTGGTAATAGGGTTTGTTTTCCTTTCATTTCCATATATCCATTTTTCTTCTGAAATTTTATGGATGCTTGAATTTACATAGACAACTAATGAATCATGTTGCATGGTAGAGAAACCAATACCAATTCCTCGTGGTTCGTCTTCCTTATGTATTTCACAGTATATGCATTCCATAATTGGGTTTCCCTAATGTTTTGTCTCTTTCACCCTCTTATAATTAGTTTTCCCTTTCTCGTGAAACTCTCATTTTCTTTTCAATTTTCTTTTCTTTGAAGTGTCAAAGTTCTTCATTTTGAAATTCTTAAGCACATTCTTCATTATATCCAAATATATCCCAGTATTCATTCAAATCAAAATTATATTTGTCCGTAAAAATTGTGATGTAATAAGCTATCTAAAAAACCTTTTTTTGATAAATTTTTTTTTTTTTTTAAATTCAAATCAAAATTATGTTTATCCCTTTGTCCTTAAAGATTGTGATGTGATAGGCTATCCAAAAAAAATACTTTATTTTGATAAAAAAATTAGTCTTTTCTTCTTTGAGCCGAGAGGCTCTCTACAGCCCAGTATGGGGGAGATCTTGTAGCGTAACGCTTGTAACGTTATGTAACGTTACTTTTATTAATTATAAAACAAAACAAATGTCGACGTTACGTAACGTTACTTTTATTAATTATAAAACAAAACAAATGTCGGCCAGAAAAATGATTTAGAGCTTGGCGTTATCAACTTGGATATAGCCCGCAGGAAAAGTAACGAAGCAAATAATTTAGAGCTTGGCGTTATCAACCTGGATAGAGCCCGCTGAAAAAGTAAGATCCGTGTTCTTTGACACAGCAACATTCATACTATGCCCAAATTCGTCGTCACTATAGAAATGAAAAATACAAAAATCAGTTATTATATCCGCTGTCTACTGCTGTTAAAGGCCTTCGTCTCTGCTTTACACTAACGCACCACAGCTTGACTGCTCCATCAAGGCCTCCAGTAAAAAGCATACCATCATTTTCATCGTCAAGGGTGGAAACGATGCATTTCACAGGGCCTCCATGGGCTCTCATCATTGTCGAAATACAGGTATGCGAGCCGGAATCGATCTGATCCATGTACGAATCGTTGCATCAGAGGATCTGCTGAATAACAGATTATTACCCCCTGTTGCCAGAGATAGAATTGCATGTTGTGGGCCGCCAAGGATATCGATCTGGCGCATTTGTGAGGAAGAGTATCGCACTTTCTCCCAGCAAACTATTTGACCGTTGGAAGTTCCTGCGTACAGAGCAGATCCATTAGCGTTCAGGGCAAGAGCTTTTACGGGCCCCATCCCGTTATCACGGCCAGGGCCGCTTTCACCGCGAAGGGTTGTGAGGAGCATATGCGGCGACGGCCCAAGATTTTTTCTCTAGATCTTGACCGTGCAGTCATCCGATCCGGTGAAGAGCAATCCATCGAGGCCTACTATAACGGCGTTGACCACGTCGTCGTGAGCATAGATTGTTTCAATACATTTCAGATCTGATATTCTCCAGACCTTCACAGTCTTGTCCCGTGATTCGGAATAAAGAAAATCATCATGGTGGACCAGGGAAGAAATGGCTGCAGTGTGCTTCATAGGATTTGATCCCTCCCGGCTCTTGATAGAGCCTAGGATTTGGATCTACGCTGGTTAAAAATCAAATCAAAATTATGTTTATCCTTAAAACTTAAAAATCAAATCAAAATTATGTTTATCCTTAAAACTTGTGATGTAATACGTCATCAAAAAACTTTTTTATATTAAAAAAAAAAAAATCTTAAAAATATTTACTTTGATGTAAAATCTAAAGAAAATAATATATTTTTAATTACATTTTATATTTTCATTCTTAACCACAATGCCATAAATTTGATACAACTCTATAAAAACAATATCAATATTATAATTTCTATACTCTCTTTAATTTAATAATAATATTTATATTCAACCGAGCTTTCCTTGAAATATTTATTATATTAAATCACTTACATCCATGTTACATTAATTATAAAATAAGATATTTTTTAATATAATAAATTATTATAATTTTTTTCTTATTTAAAAAAAATACTTTATAATCTTATTATAAATTCATAATTAAAAATAAATAAATAAACATTATTATAAAATAAATCTTTTATATTATAAATTCATAAATTAAATAAATTAACATTATTATAAAAAACTTAGACAACAATAAAATTAATAATAAAGCAATATATACTCTTTACAATTCCCCTTCATTATTGTTAATATGTCATTTTATAAGCTTCGTTCACCTTCTCCATATATGTATATAATATACTTTTAAATTGATTTTAGTGTTTTTAAAGTTAAACATAACAAATTGATTTTAGTGTTTTAAAGTTAAACATAACAATAACAAGGAAGGTTGCTGAGCAGCAAGTCCCTACCTAAAGTTTCAACAAGAATGAGAGACTTGGGATCGTGGAGAATGTAGGTGCTTCTTCCAGGTATATTTTTTGTATTTAGCTTTCCATGCATACGGCTGTAAACATGAGATGAGTTTGTTGTGTTCAATTTGCTGTAAACATGAGATGAGTTTGTTATGTTGAATTTGTTGTGTTGACCATTGAGATGAAATGGCGGGTTCCTTAAATCAGGTTTTTGAACAACACAATTTGCGCTTCCTTAAGAAATTGTAATACTAAGTCATAAGGCATAGTTCATGAAGGCAAATCTAGTTGTTGACACACCTGCAATTGGAAAAATCGGGAAGTGTTTCATTGACAATATTGATAATAAATTAAAAAAATAAATTATATCATTAAAGTTGTTTATAATGTAACAAAAACCAACTTGCATCCATATACACTATGATCACAAAATTATTCATAAACAACAATTACAAACATGAATAGCAAATCTGACTTTAGAGGTAGAAGTTCATGCATTGATTACATTGAATGCAAACATGTATACCACCAACTGCGCATTGTTCAAGGAGGTGACAAGATTGAAGCACTTCCTCTGCCACTCTAAGTGGATTGAACAACCTTGTGCAGTGCATTGCATTTAATGCAAGGTTTTATACTCAAAGTTTTAGTGCGGTGCATTGCTAAGGAAGTGATAAGATTCAAGCACTTATGTCCATGCTAAGAAAGTTTAAGAACCTTCAAAGTGAACCCTTGGTTTTCTTTCTCCACCACCTACCTTTTATAGTAAGGAACCGGCTTCGCTGCATGAAATTAGATGAGTTTACTATGAAAAAATTGAGTTATGAAATCCAGTATCAGCACTATCGTGCCTCTTGTAGGGACGGGCGAAAACCCCAAATTTTCTTAATTTCAACATGTGTGGGCTAGCAGTTGAACTGATTGATTCACTCAGGGTGCCAAGGGTGGGCAATTTCGTGAGGTGCCAACCAAGGTCGAGGAGATAGAATCGATCAGGAGACAAGCAATCAAGAATCTATAAGGCAAAGAGAATATATCAAGCCCTAAGCAAGATCGATATGCACCATTGTGTCAAACGTTCAAGGTACATGGTATTGTGAGGACGTTAATATTCTATATATTATATGCATGTAAGACAACTGTCGTCTATTTACAAGGAAATATTGAGGTTAGTATTGACTAGCACTAAGGGAGACGAGCATGTAATACATCATGAGAACTCATTCTAATGCACTTTCACAGCTGCAGGCCAGGCACTGATACCCAGGTGGCACCTCACATTGTAGGCATCGCACTTCAGCAACTTCAGGTCTTCTCCTTCATGGCATTTATAGTCACTTTACCCGCTTCTATAGGTAGGGTTCCCTTTTTATAAATTCATGTAAATAAAAATAGCCCTCCACATCTTGACAAAACGGAGCTATGTTCCAGTCTGTTGATGGTCAAATCCATTGAATGTGGAATGATATCAGCTCTCATGAACCAAGGATGTACATCGCTGGAAAATGGCGAAGATTCTCTCATGGAGGCTAATGAAGGATTGATAGACTGGACGGTGGAGTTAGGTTGTATTAAATTCATTCCTTCGAAATAAGGTGTCTATTTTGATAAAATCGTATCTATCATTCTAGGATTTAGGAACCACAAAGAGACAGAATTATAATGAAAGAATACTAATCTACTACTAAATTCTTAGCTAGTATACTGTTAATGGGACGAAATAAGGAAGAGTAGAACAAACTCGTGCATTTCTAGCCATCTGTTGGTAAAAGCACCCTGACCCAAATATTTAATGACCCAACAGCTTCTCTCCGGTTTCTCTTGCATTTGAACCTGTCTTTTCTTCTTTGCCATCTTATTGAAATTTTCGATCATAGCATAATCCACCTTTCCATTGCCTGTTAATGAGTTGCTTGGGGGTTCTGTCCAGTTCAATACTTTCTACGCACCATTGTGTCAAACGTTCAAGGTGCAGGTGCATGGTGTTGTGAGGATGTTAATATTCTATATATTAAATATATATTATATGCATGTAAGACAACTGTAGTCTATACTCACACTAAGGGAGACTAGGGTTCCCTTTTTATAAATTCATGTAAATAAAAAATCCCTCTGCATCTTGACAAAACGGAGCTATGTTCCAGTCTGTTGATGGTCAAATCCATTGAATGTGGAATGATATCAGCTCTCCTAAACCAAGGATGGACATCGCTGGAAAATGGCGAAGATTCTCTCATGGAGGCTAATGAAGGATTGATGGACTGGACGGGCGGAGTTAGGTTGTCTTAAATTCATTCCTTAGAAACAGGGTGTCTATTTTGATAAACTCGTATCTATCATTCTAGGATTTATGCTATGTGTTGTCCAAGTACATTGATATTTTTATTCATCTTGACCTTTGCTTGAGGCATTATGCAGGGGCCTGCGATTGTTTGGAGAAAGCTGGCAAGGCCAACACTAGACAAAAGGAAATAAAAGATGCCCTTTGAACATTGTTTGTCTAAAGTTGGGAGACCATGGAGAGTTTGTCTGGATCAAATATATTGGTAGGTTTTTATTCACGTTGAAATTGCAAAATACCGATCCTGCAATTTCCTATGATTCTTATGATTTTTGTTGGTATGTTGGAATGAAGGATCCATGCAGATATTCTTATATTATGATCTTTTCTCATTACAACATTTTTAATACCGGTTCTTGCAACAGGCCAGCGATAAAGATTAAAAATAAGACGAGGCCACCCCTAATCTATTAAATCGTGAACTATTGAAGGGGAATCCTGCCACTCAATCTGGAGCAAGGGAGTTTCCTTTTATGGGACTATGCAACTACTCATAGCAAAGCGCTAGGAGAAAGGTATTTATAGCATGCACCTAGTGTAAACAATAATCATCAGTACAGAATTGAAATCCTCTACGGTTTCGTTTCACAACTTTAAATTTTATTCTCAATTTATTACATCAAAACAAATCCTGAATGATTGATACATATATGTAAACGTTTAAAGCATTATGTCTTCTTAAATTCAAGTGAAAATATCTCAATGTTTTCTTTAGAATACTTGCAATTTAGTGTTTCTTCACTTTTTGTACGATGCCATGTAGTAGACTTACCTCAAATAAAAAGCTAAGTTCTTCCATGCATATTGTACATTAACCATTATGTTGTCGGTGGTTGACAAAAGATTACTTTCCTCCTTTAAATTACATATTGGAGAAGTGGGTGACAATTTAAATCAGCCTTCTCTTTGCAGAACCTACAGGACATAGCACAGTCGATTGATAAAGACGGTTTGAGACAGCGTGCTAGTGATGAACCTTTATGCACATGCTCATTAGCTTCCAAGTCAATGCCATATTATGAGACAGAAGTACTATGCCATTGCTATCCCTTCTAAAGAGAATCATTCCATTCCAGTCAAAATATTTGCTCAAACTCTGCTCCATTTCTAAGGTTATTCTAGCTCGTTCAAATTCAAGGACAGTTGGAGGAAGCACGGTAAAAGACTCAGCATCCATGCAGCATCTATTTACCAGCGTCCTCTCATCCAAGGTAAGAGACTCAGCGTCCATGCAGGTGCAAGAGAGACTTAAAAGCATTGAAGCATATATCTCAATGGAGCAACTCATTTCATCTACTCCAACTCTTCTCCATCTCAATGCAGCAACTCATTTCATCTGCTCCAACTCTGCTCCAATTCTAAGGTTATTCCAGCTCGTTCAGATTCAAAGACAGTTGGAGGAAGCACGGTGGCACCTGCACTACATGCTGTGTAGTGCAAATGCATAGATTGTCCACCTGCACTACATGCAGTGTAGTGCATAGATTGTATGTCGTGTCACATGGAACCTGGGCAGTCACACTCAAAACCCAAAACCCTATTAGCATTATTTCGAAAGTATAACATATGTAATCTAAATATCTAATGTTTTGAATTAATGCTAGAAATTTGGTAGCATTATTACAAAAAACTGTAAACTCATTAAAATGATGAATTCCTTTATCAATTAATCTAAGTTTCAAAAGTAAATTTACTCGACTTCATATGACTTCCTTGATATGAGACCAAATAAGACCTCAAAGATTTTTAGTTGATGAAATGGAGGTGTCACTTTTATTATTGGATGAAAGGTCGGTTTAAAGATTTTGCACATTTAGAACTTTGGGTAAAAGACTACAACATATATTGATTTAAGTGCAAAGTATTGAAAAAAGCTGCAAGCCGATTACAATAGTCCCTGCTAGCCTACGACACGGACAAATAATTATGTATATTATATTAGAAATTTATATTTGAAAACTGTGTGATGAAGTTAATACGAGTCTTTTTTTTAATTCCTAAATGCATGATATTATTAAATTAGATTTATATAAATTCATTTATTTGTATATATTAAATTATTAAGAAAATATTTATATAAATAATTAAGTTGATTTATGTAATATATTAAATTAGATTTATACAAATACTATTTTTTTAAATGTATTTCTACTTTTCTTTGTTAGGGGTCTCTCAAAATCATGTCAAATGTGTACTAGTAAGATGTGGAATTTAGAGCAAACGGTCGAGAGGGGCTTCGTTTGCTTGGCGGCCCAGCATTAAAGCCCGCTGCTCCTGGAAGGCAACATTTAAATCCAACCATGCTAAGGGTTGGTGCGGCCAGGACAGGTGCGATCCCTGGGTGATTTTGATGGCTTAGATGCCCCTAGATCATGGTTTCTCAAACCAAAGGTTCACCTAACAAGTCACAGGGCACTTAACCAACAAAAATAAAGACGTGGAATTTAGTTTTGCATCTAATGAGTGCTCACACTCGAAATTTGAGTTAACATACAAGGAGATAAATTGAAAATACAATTTTAAAAATTAGTTTTTTCCTTTCCTATATAAATGTATAACTCTTACTTTATTATTTTCTTTGGAAGGCCCAATTTAGAACTAATCAATGCTCTAACTTTTTTCCTTTACTTGAAATTCTCTATCATCCGTTCTTCTTTGTTCTCCTCCCTCCTCTCTTGCCTTCTTATCTTTCTCTCTTTTCTTCTCCACTCTCTTTTATGGGCCTCTTTTTACCTTCTGTCCTTTGTACGTTTTTCCTTTCCTATCTCCTCGTCCTCTTCCAAAAATATTTACTATATCTCCTCATCCTCTTCCAAAAATATTTCTTTCCTTTTGTCTCATCTCCCTCTTCATCCCTTGTCCAATGAGGGCTTCCCATTCTTCTCCATTTGTCTCCCTTCTTCTCCTCTTCTCCCTTCATGCATTGCTTCCTATCCTCTTCCTTACATGTAGCTCCTTTTTGTGCTCCTTTCCTCCTCTGAAATAAAATAAAATGGCCCTCCAGATAATACCTTTCTATTCACATATAATTAAGGTTAATAAATCATTTAAGGCGCGTTTTGAACAAAATGTTGCCACACATTCACATTTCACCCAACCAAGTACATTGCGTTTTAATTTTTCCTTAATCACCACCTAAGTCATTTAATTACAGGCACTTAAGAAATGGTGGCTTATTTTAGATGGTCAAATACATGCACAAACTTCTAGGAATTTAGGGCCATTGGATGAGGGCGCATGATCTAATGGTGGAGAAAATTTGTGAAGGCCAATGGTTGGTGACCTCCCTATGCAAGTTTTGTGGGAAATTGATTTGTCGGTATTGAACTAGACAACTAGGATTCATTGCAAAATAAATAGTTAAGTGGCCTGACTATACAACCCAACCTCCATAATGAATTGTGGTTGTCAGATCCAACAACAAAGGAAGGTGATGAAGCTTTTGTTCCTCCTTGGAAAATTTTCATACAAACACCCTAATAGATTGAAACATGTCTCTTTATAACTGTAAAATATTGGTGGTTTTTTCGTTCTTGTATGAAATATTATGCATGTCTAGTGAAGTACCATACATAAATACATGTGAACATTTCCAACATCAAGAATAAAACATGAGAATTTAAAGAAAACAATACACCTTGTATTTAGTTTAGATTATCAAAATGTTTGATTTGGATTCATATAGGTGAGAACATTGCAAAGTTGATAGAATCGCCTTCCAATAATTGAAGTTGGAATCTCAAATTTTTCATTAGGATTTATCGTGTAGGTCTCAAAAATATTTGAAATCTTGTGAACTATTATTTTTTGTAGGGAGGCTCGTGTTCTTGGATCTTCTTACATGCATGCTCTAGATATGGTTGCAAGGCCAATAATATTTTCCATGGTATACACATTCTGTATATTTCGATCGACACATTTTTTGAGCTTCCCATCTGTATATTCTTATAAAAGGTGTTTTATTTAGGTACAAAGTAGGCCCACCATTCTAACTAATGGAACTCCCTTTCTTGAACTATGGATTTGTTGCTAGAAATCATCTCTAGAAGCACAACTCCAAATGAAAACACATCAAAATTTGGGGACACAAATCCATCAACAAAATATTTTGGAGCCATGTATCCTTATGTTCCCATGATTTCCATTTTAAGAGCACTAGTACCATTTTTCACCATCCCAAAATTTTCAATTTTATCCCTAAACTTGCCATCCAAGAGAATATTTCTACTCTTTGTGAATGACTCTAATGGTTGTGTTCTCATGAATATATTAAATCCCATTAATGACATCCAAAGAAACTTGCAATCTATATTTCCATGGATGTGAGGGAGAGCTCCAACTAATTGCGTTCATGTTCTCAACAAATCCTAGATCATGAAGTAAGGTATTCAAAGAAATATTCTCCATATAATCATAACCCAAAGAAGACTATCCCTATGAGTTGATACAAACTCCCTCTATCTTAACCAAATTAGTGTGGTCGACGTTTTGCAATATATACAACTCCTAGGATATATCGCCTTTCATGAGATTTATGGCATAATGCCTACAATATAGAGTATCTTTTCAATCAAAGTCTTGTATATTACTCAAAGGATTGAAACTGAGTTACTTTCTAGAGCTCTTGTTCATGCGTACTAGATGAGGGATTAAAGTAGGAGGTGACAAAAATGGATTTATTCCCCATATGAAACTCTCTCTAGTTGTGGAATTGTAGGTGTTCCATCCCATTGCACTTGTGATAAAAGATATGATGAAGCCAAAACCCATAAAAAAATTTATACATCCATTAAAATTCCCTAAGAATGGAAAAAATTTACATGGAAATGTACCTTGAGTGTTGGAATGTGTAATGCTAATATTGCAAGTGTAATGATGTTTAGTGTGATGTCGTAAGATGTTGAAGGCAGAATTCTCTCTATCTAATGTAAAAGGAGTTATCCCACATGCATCATGGAGTAATATTATCCTATTACCATTCATTATATAAGGATTTTGTAATGTCCCTTTTTAAATTTTTTTACCAAAATGCCCAATTTTCCATTTTTTTCACAATGTTGGCTCTTGACTAGTTTTAGTGTCTTGGTCTTCAAATCATCCCAATTGCTCCCAAATATCTAGAGAAGGTGTATGAATGATATAATAACTTAATTATTATTTTCAGGGGTGTATTATGGCCCTCCAATCACTTATGTAATTCTGTACTAAATTCTAAACAATATAGATGGTTTTACTGGCAATTTTGGGCTCAAATCCCCCCCCGGGGTAAGTGGTAGAAATGGATTCCCAAATGTGCATAAAACCACTAGAATTATTAAATTGAAGTAGGTAATGTCTATAATACATTATCATAGACTCATATGCATAACCAATCGACCTCCCACAGCTGCTATCACTTCTTTCAATCAGATATTAAAAACTAGTTTTGGACCCTTGGGGAAATGAGGCGTAGTTTGCTCCAATTGCTATGAAATTTGACCCAATGGCCTCAAATTATCATTTAATGAACATGAAACCAATAATATAATTTAATTACAGTCCATTCATTCATAAATCATAAATATTTTATACATCCATTCGAATCCATCAAGATTACAAGAGTTTACAACAAGGTAGTGGGGAAATGGCAGAAGATTGAGAAATAATACATGAGATTTATTGGAATTTAGAACTGAGAGATTTGTGAAATTAAATAGAATATAATTTACATCATAATACAAAATAATGGATCAAGATAAGCTCCCTCAAATATATGAATAGCTCACCAAGTGCGCCTCACTCCATAGAGCTGAAATATGGTGAGAAAAATTGAGATGAAAGGAAGAACAAGATGAACTTGATATGTCCAAAATTTGTTGTAGCTTGCACCTGTAAATTATGACTCAATTGAATCTCCTTTAAAGAATTATTTTCCTCTCCAAACACCAACTAGGATGGGAATATTTCACCCTCAAAATTGGCTAAGGCATGAACTAGTCATCCACTAGCTCTCTCTCTTCACAATAACAATTTTCACAAATGATCAAAAATGCCTTCTCATGGATGATACTTGAATTTTATAAACATTATTGGTATTATAAGGTTAAAAATCCATCCATAAACCAAATCCAAGTCGAATTGGTGTGGCTTCTTTTGCTATGCCATGTGGCCTCTCTCTTCACCCTCCCTCTTCTCCCAAATTCGAGTAGGAGCCTCTTGGCCTTCTCCAAATATCATGAGCGCCCTCTAAGATGCTATATTCAGTTCTGAAATGTTAGATATGTCATATGTCAGCCTTCATATTTTACTTGTGTCATAATTGTCATAGAATCTCCGTCATTGTTGTCATATATGTCATAAATGTAAGGGGAATCTAACCAGGTGTCCATGAAACTCCCATTTGGCTCTTCCTCTCCCCATGTAAGTTACAATTCATCCCAAATTAGACATATGAAGTATATGGACAAGTATATTAACATTATAATCCATCCAAAAACATTGTGCTTCCCATAGGTTCAATATTGCAAGAGGGGGATGCCATTTAACATAGGAATTCTATCTTGAGTGGGCCCCATAGTCTCCATGTGTCTCCATTTTCCATAGCCATTTCATTTTTCACTTGCATTCATTTAATTAAATCCATTAAATAAATATTTATTCCCTCTAATGTATAAATACCATTTACTAGCTCCCTTATTAACTTCTCAATGTTTCCACCCAACCTAGGTAACTAGTAGGATTGATGGAATTATCTTGCTATGCAATTATTTGAATGGGGACATTACAGATGTGTAAAATAATTTAACCCGCATGTATTATGGGATGCTATTCTTCCATACCTCTACCTATATAATAAATGTGAGGGAGACTGTTTTTCAGGAATAAACACCCTTGTAACCTAGGGTCTGGGGTTACCAACGTACTTCTAAAACTTGCAAACAATCAGCTTTAAAGTACAGAAAAGGAATAGGAAGAAATGTTGAACTCACCTGATTAACGACGGATGATCCAAGCTTTCTCTTCTCCCGCTCTGCTTCTCTCTAAAGCTTTCAAGGATGCACCTCCTTCACCTGTAAAGAGCAAATTCTCCAAGTGAAATCTTATACATGTATATATCACAAGTTAGATGAACAATATATAGAGTGCTTAATCAAAAATATTCATCAAACCATGATACATGAAAGAGACTCAACACAAATTCGGAAGAAGAATTCTCTTTATTAACAATAGTGAATGAGATAAGTGTACAACCCAACGCCTGAGACAAGGACTCCTCTGCAACCAAAGGATTCTGAGTTCTACTGCTCCAAAGACTTCTGAAGATATACCACCAGCATAACTTTGCTCTCCAATTATGATTGATTAATTCCTTCCCCAAGGCCTCTATTTATACTTTGGGAAATAGGGCGGTTTCGAAGGTTGAGGAGGTTCATACGGTTGAGATAGTTAATGATTAGGGCTCAACAAATCTCCATTAATCATGTTTTATTTTTTTTAATGTCGAATGGATGTGTACGTGACTATTGATGCTGGCAACCCGCGTATGACACGCGAGTTGCTATAAGGGAAACCCGCGTATAGATTTGTATGCGGGTTGCAATGAGAATAGTTGCATACAGTACGCGGTTTGTCAAAGAAGATAGTCGCGTATGTACGTGAGTTCCTATGGAGATAGTCGTGTACGGCAATCAACATATAGAAAGGTAAAATGGCAAGTTGGTTGGATAGTGAATGCATCTCATGTCATGCCCATCTATAGTGTTTAGGCAACCTTCAATCCATAAGTGTCCTTTTGTGTACCAACATATGAAGTGTCGGCACTCGGACGGAGAAGTGCCATTTGGGTTGATAACAGATGCCCCCTAATGTGTGAGGTCAGAGGGAAGTGATGGCTGAAATACATTATAATCATTATCTTTGGAGAACTCAGAAATCCAATGCAGCAGAGGTAGTACCCGAAACTAATACATAATAATGTCATATACAAAGTCATATCTGAGGATGCTATGTTCAATATACTGGAACACTAGCTCCTTTACAAATTTTGAGTATATCATATAATACGGGTACAAGACCACGTATATTACAAAGGTGGAGCGAAGCCACAATATACAATAATGATGAGTCTTCAAAGATCTGGAAGCTTTGTAAATAGGTACAACATATTCTTGCGCAACTTAGTCCACAAATAGGAAACTAAGGTCTTCATAAACAATCACAAAGAACCAGTACAATCCAAGCAATGTGAATAGATGTTATTGGAGTCGAACATGGAGTGGATTCAACAAATTGTCGATCAATAGGTGATAATCAACAACTGAAGAAAAGGAATTCACCAATAATGAAAGTGAATCCTGAGGTACAATCATCAAAACTCTAGGTCTTCGTCGTCAGGAAGTGTTGATGCAGAACCATACTATGGTAAGGAAGGCAATAGATCCTCCAACGGATCACAAGAGTGACTAGGAACTGGGTAACAGAAGGGAGACACAAGTGATAATAGATACGACAATGATGGTATCATGATATAGATTAGACATTGAGTTAAATCCTTGAACAGTGAGCACGACATAGAGATGACCCAAGGAAACTTTTAACTTTATAGATAGAACAACTAGACTTATCTGTCATGTAGGAGACATGATCAGATTCCCTAGGTAGAACTAACAAGAGGAGGAGTAATAAACTCGAAGTAATAGCTGAACTGAAAGTGAACACTGAGACATGGGTATCGGAAAAGATAGAGAGTGCTATGTTCAAGGATGACATGCTTCCACTAACTGAAAACCAAGAGAAAGCTTCTTCCTTACCTTCCCTGTTAAATTTTAATGAGTCCAGGAAAGTCAACTCGAGACTCTCTTCATTTTTTAACAGGCTTGAAGAGAAGAGGGAATATTGCTTGATGGCGTCACTGATTCATGGATTTAATGAGCCCGAACTAGTACATGCTCAGTTGGTGTTTTCACATTTAGAGAGTCTGAAAACTCCAAAGAAGACTCTAGGGGGGGTCCTTTCTCATCCAATTTAGTCTCCAGAGGCCATAAAAGTATAAAACATACCACGGAAGAACTCTCTTAACTTCAGTAGAAGAAAAGGAGAACCTTTTTCGTACTTAGTCAGGGAGGTCCGAAAAAGGTTAAATTACCACCTACCCAACGCTCCTTCGAGAGCAGCATATAGCTTGAGTTTTACGAGTGTGAAGGAAAGCAAGATCACTCAGAAAGATCCATTTGAGTATGAGAAATGGGGCTTACAACAATAAAATCGATGCCTTATTCTTAGTGTTTAACGATCATGACAAAGACATAAAGAACACTCGAAATCTTTTTCATGTTTAGGTCTAGAGCACGAAAAAGAGAAAACTAAGCTCATACCAAGTGTTCCTTTTCCATAAATTTAGTCCCTCAGGTCTGGAAAAGTGATAAACCTATGCCTGAGAATACTCTTCTCAATTCCGTAGAAAAGAGAGTGATCCTTTCTCGTGCTATTCCGCATGGTCTGAGAAATAGATAACCTACCACCAATGCAGATGCCCATTCACATACTCTTAACGAGCTTGAATGGACAAGTTAACTCGGTATTCAAGTCTGTTTTAAGGAATCAGACCTGGGCCTAAAGAAACTCCATAAGGGAGGGGAGTCCTATAAAGGGATATCTTGTAAAAAGAGACTAAAATGAGGCTCCATTTGGCATGAAAAATAGCTAAAAGAATTCCCTTGTACCTAAGACAGCTGCAGCATGAGTATCAAAAGACAACATAGGTTCTAAATGAGGATACTCATGAGAGAAAGGCCCTATCCACAGAAGAACAATGGTAAATACAAGGAGCTAATGGTTAAAAATACCATAGTCCGTGGTTAAAATGTTGATTGCTAAGTTTAAGATGGAATAAGTATAGATGCAAAATGCATGTGAAACGACTAAAAACCATCCTATATGAGCAAAAAACACTTTAGAACAATGTTAAACCTGTTACAAGGAAAAAAGATATGGTATTAGTTTGATGAATTATGAACTATAGGGAAAAAACACACTTGAGAAATATAATTTCTATAAATAGTTCAAAAACATAAATAAAACTCACCATTTTGAATTTTAGCCATACTAGACAAGTTTTCACCTCTACCTTCAGTTGATCAGTGTGGACAATCCGGTGGACCAAATCCAATTCCGCAAGTGTCAGGTAAGACTACACCCCAAGCTCTTCAATTTGATCCTAGCAAATTTCAAAATTGAGTCCAAATTTGATATTTTTCAGCGCCTTTAATCAAATAATGCTGTGTACGTGGGTTCGCTATAGTGAAACTCGCGCGAACCCGCATACACGCATTCTGTACGTGAGTTTCCCGAAGGATAATCGCGTACAGTACGGGACATGCCTAACTAGACAGTCGCGTACGCTGCGTGAAGGGGAAAAGAAGTATGTAGGGTCAAAATTTTGAATTTTTACATGAAACTAAAGGTTTGCAGTGCTTGTTTTACTAGGTTTGAAGATGTTGCTTGAGAGGAGGGAGCATGAGCATGAAGATATGGGTCAAGAAGCACTCTAGGATGGCCCCACTGTGAATTTTTTATGTTCAAGTGGATTGTTACAGTTTTTTCGTACATCACCTATGTGGGCCAATGTCCACCTGCTAGAGGTCATGATAAATTACTGGGATCATGATTTGGGCATGTTTGACCTTCAAGGTAAATCCTTGGAAATTACTTCAGAGGATATCTATTTCATTGTCGGTCTGTCACGACAAGGATCTCCAGTCAACTTGGAGGACACAGGCAGAGGCGGTGACCCTCTAAGTGTCCAAAACTATATTGACATATACTGCGCACCAGGTACCCAAAAGATAGGGAGTTGCATCCCTATTGTACACATACGTGATCTTCCTCTACAAGTATTGACAAGTACCATAATGAGGGTTGTGGGATCATCTTCTCTTCATCTTGTTACACAGAACCAGATGAGGTTGGCAGTGGATTGCATGTAGGGGGCCTTATATGATTGGTGCTCGGGAGTTATCCCGATTTTGAGAAAGCAGCTCTCTGACTACAAGAGAGGAAGGAGAAAGAATTTTGGATATTCTAGCATACTAGTAGCCTTCTTCTTTGAGAGAGTGCTGGGATTGAGCCCTACAGTACCCGATTTTGAGAAAACAGCTCTCTGACTGCAAGAGAGGAAGGAGAAATAATTTTGGATATTCTAGCATACTAGTAGCCTTCTTCTTTGAGAGAGTGCCAGGATTGAGCCCTGCAATACCCTTACCAGTTTGTTCTCCTCGTCAGCCTAGGCTGAGTAGATGGGGAGATATCTTCCTCCACTAGGGAGGTGGTGGCTCAGTGCAGAGTGTTTATGATGATGACTTCTACTTTTGGTGGGAGCAGCAATTGCTAGCACTGGAGCAGTTTCCATATGTTGAGATGGATTTCCGTGGTGATCCACACCTCGTTCTCCCTCCAGGAGGAGCATGGGGAGAGTTAGGTAATTTTTATTTTCAAATTTTAAAATTTTTATGAATTTTAAATATAGAGATATATACATATGTATAAGAGTTCTAATACTATAAACATGTCAAAATGCAGATATTGGACCAGTCCACCCTGAAGGGCATCCACGCATGTATGTGTGTCCTGTCTTAGGAGAAGACCAGGGGCTGATTAGGGTTCTTGAGGGGAAGCTGGCCAGGCTTACCCAGAGAGTACCCACCTTACGGATTGAGCACATCCCAGCCATCATGCAGGAGTTTGTGGTTGGTGTACCACCTATCTAGATATGCCTTTTGAGGCGGGTAGCCAGAGCAGTTTTAGTATACATAGATGTTGTTGAGGCTGTTGAAGCCGAAGAGGCTGAAGAAGCCAGAGTATAAGGAGATCGGGGGGACCAGGGTGGTCCAACTTAGATCTAGGGAATTTGATGGACTATGATCCATATTTTGTATATTTTTTGTATATTATACAGTTATGACTGGATCTGAGGATCAGAGACTCGACCTATCTATGGACATATATTCACATATATATATTGTTGGTTATTTACAAATGTTTTTTATGTGTATGTTGTATATTTTTATGAAAAATGTGTTAAATGTCAATCCAAGATGTAATTAGTGTATGCATCAGTTAATGAATTATGATTTCTTGGAATATGATTGAATGTCATGAACTCAAAATTTCTTTCCAATAACCTAACTTGCATAAACTGATGTAATAGAATAGGGTTCTGCACCTAATAAGCTCGATTGAGCTGGGAAACCACCAGTTGAGAGTCCATTCGGACTTCCAGCTGAGTGATACCACGTGACAAAGCATCCCATAGAAGCTCAATTACATCCCTATACTCAGCGACATTATTAGAAGCAGGGCTTAAGCAAGCGCCTCCTGAGGCAACTAACTGTCCTGAGGGAGAATAAATGACCCATGCCACTGAAGCTAGATTACAAGTGTGGCGACTGGCGCCATCAATGAAACCTATGAACCTCTCGGAAGACATCTGAAATAATCAGCAGATGTTATAAAAAACACAAACCGACGAACTAGTGTACATAACAATACATACAATAAAATACAAGAAAAAATGCTAAGCCTACGCATAGTACTTCTTCAGGTAGAGCCCATTTCTAGGCTCAGGCAGCTTATTCCCATCAAAATCAATCAATTCATATGCACCCTTCTTTAAGACCTTTGACACGACATAAGGCCCCAACCACATGGACTTGAACTTTCCTGCCCCCAAAGGTTCTTTGTCTTGGTCCTAGAGCAAAAAAAGTTCCCCCTCAAAGAAAATTTGAGGCTTGACCGACTTATCATATTGGCTTTTGACCCTATTTTTGTGAGCTTGATTTGTTGTCAGCGCATCTCTATGCTGCTCATCAAGATGTTCTAAATGTACTAGACGTTATTCAAGCTCCGTCGTATTGGGTAGCACATGAATAGCTATTTTCAAGGACGGGATTTCACATTCAACCGGGGTAATGGCGTCCACTCCATGAACGAGTTGGAAGGGGGAGAAACCCGTAGCATTTTTTACATTAGTTCGATACACCCAAAGTGCGGGGTATAGCATGATATGCCAGTTAGAACGGGCTGCATCAATAGTACGTTTGAGGATAGTCTTCAAATTTTTATTAACAGCCTCAACCTTACCATTTGCTTGAGGATAGTACGAACATGAATGTTCTTGTCTGAATCTAAGCATAGTGGTCAGTTCCGTCATCATGCTATTTTGAAAATGACTGCCATGGTCAGTGACAATCACCTTGGGTATACCAAACCGTGCTATAATTTTATTGAACATGAAAAAAGTTACGATTTCCCTATCGGCTTTAAAGGTGGGAATTGCCTCTGCCCATTTTGTAAAATAGTCTACAGCAACAATGATATATTTGTGCCCCCCAGCCGAGGCTGGGTTACACGTCACGTAATCAATCCCCCACTTCATGAAGGGGCCCACCGAGACAACGGGAAATAACGGAGTGGGATGTGACCGCATCTTCCTGGTGTAAACCTGACAAGGATGACAGCGCTTCATGGCTTCCACACAATCCTTGAAGATTGTGGGCCAAAAATAACCGACACATAGTATCTTCTGGGCCGTTGCTAACCCATATAAATGACCCCCACACGCTCCACTATGGGCATCATTCAATACAATCTCCGCTTCCTCAAGAAATCGATGCAAAACGGAATCTACCCCCCTACGATACAAAGTATCTCCTATGATGAGGTAGTTCTTAGCATGAAGGCGTAGTTTATGTCGTTCCTTCCATGAAGAAGCTGTAGGATACTTCAAATTCTGGAGATATATAAGTATATATCTGTACCAGGGGTCAGAGGTGGATATCATATGCTCATCTGGGAATGAGTCTTCTTCAATGACTACATCTTCTTTCGTTGGAAATTCTGGTATAAGCTCAGCAAAAACTAAGGATTTTTTAGATTTAGCAGATTGGAAATCCAAGTCAAACTCTTGGAGAATGACTATCCATTTGTTAAATTTGTCCCCAACAATCTGTTGGGACAAAACATATTAAAAAGGATTAACATCCACCACTACAATTGTAGTCCTCAGTAAAATGTAGTGACGTAACCTCTAAACAGCATAAACAGTTGCTAAGGCCAATTTCTCAACGTGGGAGTACCTGAGTTCAGGTCCGGCTAAAGCACAGCTAAGATAGTAAACGACATGCTCCTAGAGCTTATCGTCCTCCTGGAACAGGACTACCCCAATGGTCAACTCGGATGCGGCCAGATACAATATAAAATCCCTAGAGTAATCCGGCGGACATAGTAAAGGTGCCGACAACAAAGAGTTTTTCAATGCCTCGAAAGCGAGTTGTGCAGTTTCATCCCATACAAATGGGGTGTCCTGTTTTAGCAGGTGCATGAAACCCTTGGTAATCTTGGCATAGTTTACAATGAAACGTCGAAGAAAATTGGACTTTCCCAGCAAGCTCTAAAGTTTCCTGATAGAACAAGGAGGAGGCATATTTACAATGGTATCTACTTTTAACAGATCCACCTGAATGCCTCTATTAGAAACAATGAATCTGAGCAGTCTTCCTTACTCGACACAGAACATGCACTTGTGGGGATTCAAGCGGATCTTATAGTATCTGCATCGCTCAAATATTAACCTTAGGTGATCTGGATGGTCAATCCTCTTACGAGAATGTGTAGGCAGATCATCAAGGTAAGGTTCGAAAATGGCTTTGATATCATGGAAGGAAAAGTTCATTGCCTATTGAAAGGTTGCCCCATCATTTTTCAATCCGAAGGGAATTTTTTTGTACGCAAAGCTACCCCAAGGACAAATGAAATCATTTTTATGTTGGTCTTCCAGTTTTATTTGAATTTGATTGTATCCAAAGAAACCATCCATAAACGAGAAAACTTCACTTCCCGTGCAAGCATCTATTATCTGATCTATAAATGGTGTGGCATAGTTGTCCTTAGGACAAGCTTTATTCAAATCTTGAAAGTCGGTACAGACGTGTATGGTCCCCTGCTTCTTATCAATAGGAACTAGGTTGGATACCCATTCCGTCAGAGCTATGGGATAAATAAAACCAGCTTTCAACAGTTTTTCAACTTCAGCCTTCACAGCCGCCGCTTTACACGAGTTAACAGGTCTTAACTTTTTTCGAACAAGTTTAGTGTCAGGGTATGTTTGGATCTTGTGCTCAACTATTGATGGATCAATTCCTGGCATCTCCTCATATGACCAAGAAAAAACGTCGCGGAACTCCTTGAACAAGGACGTATAGATTGCAATCTCCTCAGGAGAGAAGTTTGCATCGATGTGTATAGTTTCCACAACATCAGGATTTACAGAGATGTTGATAGGGATAGTGGTAGAAATATTTGGTATATTCCCCTCAACAAACATTCCTTCCCTTGGTAAGGGATTGATGGGTGTATCAACATCATCTGTCAGTCTCATATGAAACTCTTGATTCTCTATCCTGCTTAGCTCTGGACGAAAATAGGATCGATGATGAAGATCTTCGCAGATCTTATCACGTCCGCACATGGCTTCCAGAATGGCTTCATCAGAAGATAAAACCATATCTAAACAATCCATAGAATGCAAAGAGTTTTCTTCCCAAGCAGGAAAATAGACTTCTTCTAGATCCTCTGAGACTGTGAGAGGGTCTGGAACGGGATCAATGGTGGTTTGAGTGATAGCTTGGTAAGCCACTTCCACTGTCGATAAGGGAACTTCCGGTTCATGGGGGGAAGGGAGAACCCAAGGATCATTCCTATCAACAACTATGGCTATGGACTTCCCCACACTAGTAGAACCTATATAGTTAATTGGGATTGGAAGATCAAGTGTGCCCATCAACGATGCGTACATTCCAGCCCCCAAGCTCTCAGTAGCAGGTTTCACCTGATCAACCAATGGCACAGTGGACTCATTAGAATCCATGTAGCCTTTCTGAGTAAAATTGAGTTGGTCAACAGTAACCAACTTCCCTTCGTGTGGAAACAGTACCACCCGAAAGACGAAGGATGCAATAGCATGCATGGCATAAGTCCAGCTTCTTCCCAAAAGCAAATTATAGTCCAAAGGTGCATCAATCACTTCCACCTCAACAGACATCGCTTTCCCTGCCAGCTTAATTTCAAAAGCTGGTAGGATACCATGCGGACAGAATGACCTTCCGTCGAAAGCAGTAAGCAGAGTGTTTGATGGGACCAGCTCTGGGGATCTGAGAGCTTTCCAACATGACAAGGACATAACACATGTAGAATCACCCTCATCAATAACTGCTCTTCCAATGGTCTTTCCACCATGGATGACATCTATTGATAAGGCTACATGGTAAGGTAGGAAAATTTTAACATCAGACAAGTGAAATTTCGCCATGAGACTCAACGAGTCCATGCTGCCTAAGGCTGCTAAGAGTGCATCCCGTTGGGTGGGACAGCTCTGTAACACCTCTAAAGCTGACATTGCACAATGGGTTTGGGCCAAGTCTATAACCGCAGAGTAGTTTGAAGCAGCTCTAGCATTAGGGTTATGCAAGGTCTTCTTAAAGACACCTTTCGGTATCTTAGGCATAGTTTCAGCGGGCTTCTCGATCGTGAGAAGGTTAGAATTTTCACCTATAGACTTATGTTGGAGACATTTACCATCATAAACACTCTTTTTGGTCAAATTGGCCTAGTTAAACCACTATCCTAAGTATAATTGACATTAATTGACATTAGTGGAGCATTAATTTCCATCATCCAGTCACACCCACGCCTTCCTACAGTCAAGGAAGCTAACTTAGCCTTCTCCTACAGTCAAGGAGGCTAACTGGAGCACTCCGGGGGTGATCTGAGTGATATTAATGCACCTAATTGCTTACTGGTGGTTACAATCAGTTCAACCAGTCAATTAAGGCACCTCCTCTCATTAAATATATTATTTAATGATTATTTATTATTATTTAATGATCTGGAATCAACAGGGTGCCTCCACCAACTTCTGATGGTCAGCTCAGCTTCAGTTAACCTCATCGGGGTTCATTGAAGTCATGGAGCACTAGCACTTGATGGTTGGCTTGCTATGACATGTGTTTGATCTCCTTCAGTTTAGATTCAGTCATTTATTGCACTCTGACTTTAGTTAGGGTTTGGTGAGTCAATTAGGGTTTTGGTCAAGTGGTTAACTGAGTGTGAACCTATGGTTGAGTGTCAGTTAAGCTAGACTCACTCATTGAATTTGAATTGCCTCCTTAGGTATTCGAATTCCTCATGGATTCAAGCTATTGCTTGACATTGTTATTGTAACTATTCATTGTTTATTGAATATACAGAGAGGAAACCATTCTGGTTCCGATTAACACCATTTCTGAGTTATTTGTTGATTATTTCTTGATGAGATTGATTATTTGTTCCTAGATCAATGTGCAAGAATAATATGGTATCATAGCTTTCGGCGGATCAAAGATATATCTCTCAAAAACAAGATTTTTGACAGATTTCTCCATGAAAAGTGAGCAATAGCTCAAAAATCCAGCACTGCACCAAAAACCAAGGCTTACCACTCAATATCCCAAGTAAAGAACTTGTTGATCAAGCTTGCTTGATTGACTATGCTGGGTGTGATGAAGGCCTAAAATGTGCAGGATGTCCGACCTTACGGTGCCCCTTTTTTTTTTTTTTCAAGTTTTAACAGGTACAACTTCGAATGGACTCATCAATCCCTCTTCTTACCCCATTCACAAGCTATTCGGAATGGAAGTTGAAGATGATTGCATCTCTGAAGAGACGAGGTCTCTATGAGGTGTCTATTGGACCTGGAAAAGACTCTTATGAGAATGATAATGACTGGCTAAATGATGGTGATAGAGGTTTTGGAGCAATATGTCTGGCCCTTTCTCCTAGCTTGTACTACCTTGTTGGTTCTGCTGAATACCCAAAGGATTTCTGGACAATATTGGACAGAACCTTTGGCAAGCACAATGAGGATCATAATAGTACTTTGGATATCACAGCCAGCACCATAAGAGTTCTTCACTCAAAATACTCATCCTCTACTCTCTCTGATGAAGTTGTTCAAGATGAAGATGAAGCAGAATCTTCTACACATTCGATTCGAATTGAAGAAAGTCTCCATGCAGTGACTCCTTCTCCTGATGCTCCGGAAGTTCATGAGATCTCTGATATCTCATCTCCTCATATTTCTGAAACAGAAGAAGACATTTGAATCTCTGATATTGAAGAAAAATACTGCTACACTTCCATGCAAACATTCACTGGTGATTTTCCTTTGAATTCTGTGCAAAATATACCAGTAATTGCTTCCGAAAGTGAAGAGAATTTTGATTTTTCTCCCTCTAATGTTGCTGCTGGTGTGCAAATATGTAATGCCTTGGATATTTTGGAAAAAATATCAGATTATAAGAGTGATCAATTCACTCCCCATGATCTAGATCTTCCAGCAAAATCCTGTAGGATTGCATGCACCAAAATTCAGAATTTTGAAGAAAAAGACAACTGTGCATTCACCGTCTCGGTTGACCATACTTTTGGATCTGATATGAACCTTATTGGATCTGATATGATCTTATTTGGATCTGATCTAATATTTCTTGGTTCAAAATTTCAGGTTCATAAACCTTCAGTACTGCTTGTAGCTGTTCTCATCAACTGTGTGAAGAAACAAGTACCGCAAGTCTCCTACAAAACTGTTGCTGGGGATTTGATTTCATTTCACAGTTTTGGATCTGTTGTGAACTTATTTATATATGATTTACATTCTGATCCGATATTATTTTTTTCATATTTTAAAATCCAATATATTTCAGTCATGCTTGTAGCTGCTCTCACCAGTTTCGGTGTGAAAAATCAAGTACCACACTTCTTCTTCAATTTTACTGCTGGGGATTTGGTGGTAGTTTCCTCTTATGAGGTTGTTGATATTTTATTTTGTGAATAATTAGATATTTATGAAGCTATATCAGATTATGGAGCTCAATCATTCGCTCTCCAGAGTCCCAGGGCTTCTCTACCTTTGGTCACATGCTCATCTTCTCACAGAACTAGTAACGAGGAAGACATTCTGCATCTGCTTGGACACTTGCTCCTAAAAATTGGGTCTAATTTTACCACTCATGGTTTTCTGTTAAAGGCTGCAACATATCAGTTTCTTGAGTGTTCTACACATGGTTCGAATCCTCAAGAACCTTTGCTCTTTCTTCAGATGATTTCAGTTGCTCTACATGGGTCCAGTTTTCACCCTGCAGCTGTTTATATTTCTGATTCAGTTGAGTGCATTGTTCTTCTTCCAAAGTGGAATATTACTCCAGACATATTCATTTAGTTTGGATTCAGAGGTTCACATGCACAGTCTCAAGATTCTGCTGCATAGAAGAACCAATTCTTGATTTACTGCTTAGTTTGAGGGGGGGTATTTTTCCCATGAGGTTTTCCCCTTTTCCTTGGTTATATTAAGTAGTTACTTTATTGTACGGGGTGACCTATGGCCCTTGTTTCTGGGGCCCTAGCATTTTTATGCATCTATGTTTTCTCACTTTTCCTGAGTATAGCTTAAGGGGGGGTGTTGGAGACATTTACCATCATACACACTCTTTTTGGTCAAATTGGCCTAGTTAAACCACTATCCTAAGTATAATTGACATTAATTGACATCAGTGGAGCATTAATTGTCATCATCCAGTCACACCCACACCTTCCTACAGTCAAGGAGGCTAACTGGAGCACTACGGGGGTGATCTAAGTGATATTAATGCACCTAATTGCTAACTGGTGGTTACAATCAGTTCAACCAGTCATTTAAGGCACCTCCTCTCATTAAATATATTGTTTAATGATTATTTATTATTATTTAATGATCTGGAATCAACAGGGTGCCTCCACCAACTTCTGATGGTCAGTTTAGCTTCAGTTAACCTCATCGAGGTTCATTGAAGTCATGGAGCACTAGCACTTGATGGTTGGCTTGCTATGACATATGTTTGATCTCCTTCAATTGAGATTCAATCATTTATTGCACTCCAATTTTAGTTAGGGTTTGGTGAGTCAATTAGGGTTTTGGTCAAGTGGTTAACTGAGTGTGAACCTATGGTTGAGTGTCAGTTAAGCTAGACTCACTCATTGAATTCGAATTGCCTCCTTAGGTATTCAAATTCCTCATCGATTCAAGCTATTGCTTGACATTGTTATTGTAAATATTCATTGTTTATTGAATATACAGAGAGGAAACCATTCTGGTTCTGATTAACACCATTTCTGAGTTATTTGTTGATTATTTGTTGATGAGATTGATTATTTGTTTCTAGATCAATGTGCAAGATCAATAACTTATCCTTTTCAGAAGTCTCTTTTTCATAGTTTTTATTTCTAGTCTGTAGTAAAGTCAAAGATCAAACCATGTTGATATAATTGGGGTCAGGGACATTTGGAGTGCCCCGTGCTACATTAGAAGCTAAAGCAAAATTCTGCCCTTGGGGAAATGGATCCTTCAGGATAGCCGGTTGTTGAGCTTTTAGCAGCTTCCGAGGCTTGTTCCATAAGGGGACAAATATGGGTGAGGTGATCCTCATGGCACAACTTACACGAGAATTTCACCTTTTTCTTTTCTTCCTTGCCCCCATTAGCACTATTTGCAGGTTTCTTCTTATTTTGATTTCCCTCCCCTTTCTTTCCTCTCTTCTTCTTTCCATCGGGCTGGTAATTGCCCTTCTAGGAGGTCTGTGCAAAAACATTTACATTTTGGGGTGAGGGGGCAGCCTTTGCTTCCTCCACCGTAGAATGTTTGACGAATAGTTGATGGAGCTGTTTGGCCAAAGATTCTATAGTGGGAGAGTTTACGGACCCAACCACACCATCGGCATGGGATCCAGGCTTACGTTTCTCTGCATCGTGGGTAGGCCTTAGTGCCTCAGGAATAATCTCATACAAGATCCCAAATTGAGAATAAATAAAATCCAATTGCTGGGCCCTGAGGATAGCTTCTTCCTTATTCGTCACTCCTGAAGTAGATATGTCCTTAGATATATACGGCAATAATGATTTAAGGAACCATTCTAGTAAGAAATTAGGAGGAATAGTGGCTTTAATAAGGCTCTTCCACCTCCTCCACTCTTGGATGTGATCCGATATGTGGGTAGCCTTGTTCTGCCTGAAGGTAGATAACAAGTCCGTTCCGAAATCGTATCGAACCGGAAGCTAAAAGTGGCTATGGAATGCATTAGCCAAGTACCAAAAAATACTGAACGCAGCAGAAGGAAACTCAATGTACCATTTTGCTGCAGTACTCGTTAAGGTTCTTTGGAACAGTCTCAACCTAACTGAATCTTCATTCAGCGGATTAGAAGAACATCATAAATGAAAAGTGGTGGCATGAGCCCCAGGATCTTCACCAACTTTGCCTTCAAATTTTGGGATGTCCGATGGCAATTTGGTGGGGACAGGTGGCCACGAGGGGTCATGCCTCACCGGTCCATTCATCAATTTAGAAAAATTTGGCAATTTTAGCGTTGCCAGGAACGGAAGCTTAGGTCGAACCAGGGCACTAAAAGTGACAGAATGGGGATTAGAGGGACTTGCCCCCAAATTCCCATAAGTGAAGGTGGGGTTTCCCCCTGCCACCGGTTGCGAAGTGGATGGGTTACTTTGGAACGGATTCCATCTGTAAGCCACATGATTATGGGTGGGAGGTGTAGTATAAGAGGTCCCAGCCGCCCCAGTTGAAACCAGGGTTTGAAAAACAGGAGCAGGTATCCCTCCGCTAAACAACGAAAAGGGAGAGCTCGTGAATGGGGACGAGATCGTAGTTTGAAAACCTTTCCCGTAAGGGTTAGTGTTTCCAAACTGACCTCCTACATAAGAAGGTGATGGGCCTACGTATGGAGTGGATGGGGGAATATGCCCCCCATTCCAAGGAAATCCTTGGACAAAAGCTGAGGATCCTACCGGACCACTCTGGGCAGTGTGTGTGAAGGAGAAAGGAACAATAGGTATACTAGGAATCCCAGTAACCATGCCACCAGAAGCACCTACTAGGCTTGTGGGAACCGATGGTTGAACCACCCAGCTCGTTGGAGTTAAGGGCGTAGTAGGTATACTATATATAGGGGCACTTACCAGGGGAGGTAGTACCCCTTCAGTCGGAGTGGCTAAGGTGAAAACAAAAGAGCTTTCTCCTGCAGTAGACATTATCCTGCCCACAGGGACACCTAACATAGGTGAATCAAAAGGCTGAACCTGGACGATCACAGGATCGTTTAAGTCAGTCAAGGGTGTATTAAAATTCCTTGCAAACTCGTCAGCCTACAAGTCTTCTATGTCAACTGTGTTAAAATCAAAATGGTTTGCCCTAAGTTCTGGTTCACCCAGAACTTCACTTACTCCTATCGGTTCAAATGAACCGTTTGTGTCCAATCTCTGCCTTTGAGGTGGAGGTGGAGGTTCCAATGTGATGAGAGGAGGAAGGTTTTGCAACCTTCATGACCTTCTAATAGGTTGGTCCTCCATGATTGTAAATTTGACAATTCAAACCATAAGGTTGGTTAAACACAGACAAACCACAGAGCAATCACTACGAAAAAATCCTAAAGTCTCAACGGTCAGCAAGGGTAAAAGATATGCTCTCCCAAAGAAAGCTGAAAAATAGTTACTTGGCATCCTTGAAGAGGTTCTTAGGCACAAGTGGAGGAATCACCCACTACCCTTCTACACTTTCAACAAGGGTTACCTTCCAAGCCCGTTCAAGGTGAACCAAAAATAGCCTTCTAGTTTACCTATGTATGAACCCTAGATGTCAAGAGACTAGAGGCTACCTTAACTATACCAACAGACTGGGGGGACAGTCGCAAGCCTGATTCGTACGCATGGGTAGGGTAGCTGATCCTGAAACTCTGTCTAGGACAGAATCCCCAGATGCGTAAAAATCTTGATTTCCGTTTCGATAAGGAATCGAAGGGTTATCTCCTCAGTCCAATGCCTCCACGCAGCCTCGTGCTTGACTCCCATTTGAGAGGATCTTCCCAGATACTATCGATAAAGAGAAGGGTTTACCTATCGATTGGTCCACTATGTCTGAATTTTAATACTTATGGGAAGTTTACACTTCCTATCCCACAAGTCTAGCCTAAGCTAGTAGGTGTATGGCCCTAAAAAATTAAAATTACTAATAGATTTTAATTATTGCATTCATTTTAAGGGCTATTTTTTACTCAGAAGGCGACTGGAGTGAAAGACTATGATGTTTTTTGACTCGATAAGAAATATAAAAAGAAAAGGTGTATACTTCCAAAGTAAAATATCACTAAAAAAAACAAGCTTCTTTTCTTTTTGTAAATCTAAATTGATGAAAATGCAACAATAAAGAGAACACTAAGACTATATTTTTGTAGTTTTTTGAGATTATATTTTAAAAACTGAAAATAAAACTACTGTATGCAGATCAAATGCAAGAGCTTCTAAATGTTTTCTTTTCACTTTTTAAAATGCTCAAAAACTACTATGCACCTAAATGCACAAAACTTGAGTATGCTTGAATTAAACTAACTGTATAGAGTAAGCAAAGTGAAGTAAACAGATTAATAACACCAAATATCAACCACCTAAGGAAGACTTGGAACCCTAGCTTGGGCAGACACAATGAAAGAAAATCACTGAGATCAAACAAAGGCAAGTGGCAAACCAATCATTATTCGAAAATAGAATGGGATATACAGTGTCTAGAACACTGATCACTGATTTAGAAAACCAATCACTCGAACCTATAACCCAAACAGGAAAATCCACTTCAAGCTTCTAACAGAAAGACAATCCAAACAATAAGAACTCAAGGGATTTACAAGAAAGCACAAGGTGTGGCCAACAAAGTCATCAAACCCACAGTGCAATGCTTATAAGGAAGACCAACCAGCAAACAAACTTTAAAGAGGGACAGGGACAAGCAAACCCTAGCCCAAAAATTTCAATGCTCAGGCTTGTACGCGACTATATATAAGGGCAACCCGCGTATTGTACGTGACTGTCCTAGAGAGCAACCCGCGTACGCAGGCCTCTGTACACGACTGTATGCAAGAGCAACTTGCGTACAGGTGTAAAATTTTCTAATAAAAAGAAGAAATTTCAAGGTCTTCAAACACCACTCTAAGCATGAACCAAGACAGGACACCACACACAGAATCAAGGCAAAGACTGGGCAACGTCAACAAAAATAACCCATAGTAGTCTGGGCTCCCCAGTGAAGTCACCAGTTCTGTTGTTCAGGAATAAACACCCTTGTAACCTAGGGTCTGGGGTTACCAACGTACTTCTAAAACTTGCAGACAATCAGCTTTAAAGTACAAAAAAGGAATAGGAAGAAATGTTGAACTCACCCGATTAACGACGGTTGATCCAAGCTTTCTCTTCTCCCGCTCTGCTTCTCTCCAAAGCTTTCAGGGATGCACCTCCTTCACCTGCAAAGAGCAAATTCTCCAAGTGCAATATTATACATGTATATATGACAAGCTAGATGAACAATATATAGAGTGCTTAATCAAAATTATTCATCAAACCATGATAAATGAAAGAGACTCAACACAAAGTTGGAAGAAGAATTCTCTTTATTAACAATAGTGAATGAGATAAGTGTACAAACCAACGCCTGAGACAAGGACTCCTCTGCAACCAAAGGATTCTGAGTTCTGCTACTCCAAATACTTCTGAAGATATACCATCATCGTAACTTTTCTCTCCAATTATGATTGATTAATGCCCTCCCCAAGGCCTCTATTTATACTTTGGGAAATAGGGCGGTTTCAAAGGTTGAGGAGGTTGAGACAGTTGAGATAGTTAATGATTAGGGCTCAACAAATCTCCATTAATCGTGTTTTATTATTTTTAATGTTGAATGGATGTGTACGCGACTATTAATACTGGCAACCCACGTATGACACGTGAGTTGCTATAAGGGAAACCCGCATACAGATCTGTACGCGGGTTGCAATGAGAATAGTCGCGTACAGTACGCGGTTTGTCAAAGAAGATAGCCGCGTATGTACACGAGTTGTTGTGGATATAGTCGCATATGTTAATCAACATATATAAAGGTAAAATGGCAAGCCGGTTGGATAGTGAATGCATCTCATGTCATGCCCATCTATAGTGTTTAGGCAACCTTCAATCCATAAGTGTCCTTTTGTGTACCAACATATGAAGTGTCGGCACTCGAATGAAGAAGTGCCATTTGGGTTGATAACAGAGACCTTTTGGGTATGTTTAATGTTATTGTGAACAATATTATAAATATTGGATAAGCATATGTGTGTGGAATTCAAGTGACTGGAGCCCAAGGTAAATCGCCACAGTCCCTTACTTATAAGTAAGTCCCTATGTGATTTCCATGAGAAGTAAATAGAACTAGTAAGTAGGATCTCACATAGATGGGCCATACAATAGTATGTAATATTTAGAAATACAAATAAATTGCTAAGATGTAAAGAGATTTAAAATTTTAGCATTTGAAAAAAATAACACCAAAAACAATGCTCAGATGCATATGTTATGCCACTTCGAAGTTCTGAAAAATGAGGATTACAAGGTAGTTTTTATAAACACCACATTACGAAGAGATGAAGACTATAAATTTGTAGAAATGAATCACAATAGTGCATAGAGCACAAAAAAATTTAAAACAAAAAAATTGCACCTCTAGCGGACTCCAAACAATGAAGTTATGCCCTTCTCAAAATCACATGAAATTTCCAAATTACAAAAATATGGAAGTCCTCTAAAAGTGACACATGGTAGGATGTGAGAGTGATACATGGTATCCTATTGGACTACCGATGTGGTAGAATGATGAATTGAAAATGTGGTGTCTCCATTTAGGCAGCACCTCTGTTTTCTTGAAAGGACCGTGAGTTGGCTACCTCAATTTGCACATTAGAGATAACGAATACTTTCAATTTCCATGCTAGTGATGTGGTACAATCTTGATGTATGCGCTATTAATGTGGTGGTGAGGTGGAAGTTTTCAAATTTTGAATCTAAAATTCAAATTTCATGAAATAAATTCTTATGGAAGAAAGTTTGAAAAAATGTACTAAGTTTCAACAACCTTGGGCATATGGATTGATCTTGTTAGTCTCAGAATAATTCCCTGGAGGCAATGTATTAATATTTAGGCTAAGAATGATTAAAGATGGAAGAAGGAAAAATTCCTTTGTTGCATGAAATGATACGAGATCCATATATAGATCAACAACTAGAGAAAATCTTCAGGAGATTTTTTATGACCCTTTATGACATTTAAATACAGAGTATGGACCAACCATGGTTTAGGCCATGCCAAATCATTAATATCAAGAAGATGTTTGAATTGTCGAATCACTTATGTGTAGGACATGATTGTGACTGTCATATCAATAAATTACAAAAACACACTAATGAAACACACAAAGTACAATTTAATCTAATATTGCATTAGACCAAGTTGACCTTAACTAAATCATAGTCTCTAAATATCCTAACACGCATGAATGAAACTTGGTGTAAGGGCTCTTAAATTTATCAAGCAAGAGACTCTTTTCTCCATCAACATTTAAACATTAATATTAAAAATATTTTCTCCTCCCAAATCTATATTAAGATGTACCTACTCACTAAACAGAGAATAATATGAGTATCAAAATTTAATCTACAAATCCTACTTAAAAGTCACATGGATTGAATCAAAGAACCACTAGTTTCAAAACTCCATCATTTACTTCCACAACTACATGTTATTCAAGGTGGAACACATCCAAAGTCCCACATAATCCAGATGCAATTTTGTATAGATCAAGAATTTAGATTGTGTATGCATTTATGAGTCAAAGAAATGTTTTTCATTTAGATGCATTTTCTATTATGAAATCGATCTTTGATTTCATTGTTTGTCTAAATTCTCATGATTCCTTGAGGATTTATGTAGTGTTTTAGGACCATATATTTATCCCCTTGCTTCTTCGTGAGATTCTTCAATTATAGCATAAAACTCACAAAGACAAAATTCCCTACATTACAAACTCAAATCTAACCATTCTGTACTTCCAAGCTCCCATGAATCCAATAGAAAATGACATCATGAGGACTACTCCAATACTAGGTCAATTAGGGAACAGAGGGTTTATGTCACACAACTTGTGAACATCATGAATCTCATCACACACTTCTCAATATTAAATGTTATAATATCATTAGTATCCACTTATGATTTTCCATTGTGTTTTCTTTTTGTTTGATTCGATATTTGGTATTCTTGCATGGTAGATTGTCTCAAAAACCCTACATTTTTTGTTGGTGTACAAATGGAAACTCATAAATATCCATGCCACTTGTATCATTGGAAGTCATGGAAAACCCCAAATTATTTCATGGTCTCCTCATTTCTTCCTTATGCATAGGCTAGCTTTCCAATTTGGGTTTCCAAGCTATTTGAAAAAATTTAAATGGTGACCATGATTTCTATAAATTTGGTTGTATTTTTACCAAGTGCTTCCTTCTAGTTTCATTGCCTCTACCTCGTTGCTTCCCTTCTCTTCCTCTTCTTGTTTTGCATTGTCTTTTCATTATGTTTTTTTAGTGTTTGGTATTATTGCATTGTGGGTTGTATAAAAAACACCATG
Source organism: Pseudotsuga menziesii (assembly GCA_001517045.1). NCBI lineage: Eukaryota > Viridiplantae > Streptophyta > Pinopsida > Pinales > Pinaceae > Pseudotsuga > Pseudotsuga menziesii. The sequence goes on from LPNX010390437.1 coordinate 659,863, forward strand.
TTTTTGTCTGATGTCCCCATCCATCATTCTGACCAAGAGAGTGGGACATGAATGAGTTCTAGGATTCCAAATTTTTTCCCTATCCATATTAAATATTAATAATATTTAAAATGTGAGAGGATATTTATAATAAAAATACACAGTAGAAATAAACTCTATCCACACACACACAACATGCATATACAAATGTAACCATCACAAGCATCAAATAAAAACATTGCATATTCAAATACAAGAGAATACTTATCTTTAAACAAAGAAGATACAAGAAATTGATTGTGTATGATCAATTTTCCACCCAAATGTAGGCACTCTGTCTAGCATATACTCTATCTGCTAAGATGCCACCCCCAAGCCAAGCTATGACACCACCAGGTTAAAGGAAACACCTGCAAACTTCTCTCTCTCATTCCACAACCTGTTTTTCTCTCTATGCTTAGCCAAATGCTCATCCATAGTTCTACATGGATCTCACTCAACCATCACAACCATGGAACTCCTTCCAATTACCCCACACAACACAAGGAATCCACTCCCCTTCATTGATGCAAATTTCACTTAGGAAATACAACCAGTACAATGCTTACCAGTGTGTGCAACAAGAGTAACCCATTGTATGATGTTGGAAAATCTCCTATAACATCAATTCATGGCTTCTCAAGCATCTATGAGTAGCAAATATCAATATGTAAAGATTCATATATCTCCCAACCTCTATGCTCACCTACAACCATCTCTTTTCCCTTGAAATATGTAGCTTTGTCTCTAAAATCAAATTTTTGGGTAGTACACAGTTTGGTAATGGTAATGAGAAACAATATGGAGCTCTACGTAGTGTAGATTTGCATGAGAGAATGAGTGTTGACTCCAAAGGATATGAGATGATAGTGAAAATACAATTGGTATTACTTTTAACCATAGAATAAAAGGACTTCTGATAGCTGACATCACTGTCACAAAAGTGCAATCACCTCATTGGTGTTATTAGCCTTCATCTTCAAAGTCCCTTATGGTTTTATTGAATCGACCTCATTGCCCGTCATCTTCTCATTCTGCATGGTATTTTCCTTGTGTTTAATTTAATGTTTGGTATTCTTTCCTTGTGCATTGTCTCAACAAACCAGTTTTTTTGGTAGGTGTAAGGATGGTGGCTCACAAAAATTCCATGGCACTCATCTCATGGAAGTGGAAAACCCCAAATTCAGTCAAGGTCTCCTCACTTAATCCTTGTGGATGAATGGGATAGCCAATTTGATCTTACAAGACATCCCAGCAAAATTAAGTGGTGATGAAGACCTCTCCATGTTTTTCAATTTTGATGTCTTCCTACCAAGTGCACCTTTGTGGTTTTGTTTCCTCCACTTAATTAATTTCCTTTGTTTTCCTCTTCTCCTTCCGCATGATGTTTACCTTGTGTTTTGTTTAGTGTTTGGTATTATTTCCTTGTAGTTTTCCTTGGAATCCCCATAGATTTGGTAGGTATAATGATGGAGGGTTGTAAATATTCCATGCCACTCATCTCATGGAAGTCAGAAAACCAAAAATTTGTTCAAGATATCCTCACTTATTCCTTCTACATGGGTAGGCTTGTTAATTTGGGCTTTCAATTATCTCAAAAAAGTTAATCGGTGACCAATACTTCTCCTTAATTTTTAATTTTGTTGTATTTTTACTAAGAACTCCTTTTTGGTTTCATTGACTCTACCTCATTGTTCACCTTCATCTTCCTCTTCTTATTCCACATGGTGTTTTCCCTGTGTTTCATTTAGTTTTTGGTCTCCTGTCTCTTGGTTTGTATCGGAAACCCTTTTTTGTGTTGGTTAAATATTATGGCATTACATGAGATTTAGTTTTATACTCAAGTGAGACTTAAATGGCTATCAACATCTCATATTGCCAACTGAGAGCTTGCGTACTTCAATGAAAACTTAGCAGGCCTTATGAATTTGTTGTTTTGCAAATATCTAAGGTATTTATGAGAATTAAATTATATTGTTGTTTTGTTTCTACAAGTTTCCACTAAAGACACCGAGAAACCATCTCCACCTGGGTTTGATAAATCACTATGTACTCATGTATCATGTGCTAAGTTAAATATTCTTTTAATGTGAAACTTTTTATATTATTTTGGTTCATTTTGATGTTTCTGTACTAATATAACAGATTGCAGGTGTGTATGCAATCTCCGTGATTCTTACACCAATTGTTTTTCCTTATCTAGCCTACACCCACACCATTCATTAATAGTACATGTGGGTTAAATTGTTAGCCACCCTTTCCCATCCCTTGGCATTCAATTCCCCCCTAGGGTAATTCATTTCATACTATATCACTTTAGAGTTTATCTGGGGGACCCCCACCATATTTTTCATTCCACCCATATACTATGACTACACCAGTTATCATGTACTAGTCCACCCCGTTGTAGCCCCCCTTTTGCATCCACCATTGAAAAATCTACCATGGCATCTACTATAGTTACATTTATGGCTGTCGCAACTACATATACCCCATCCCCTAGTTATTTCCTTAAAGAAATTTATCCAACCAAGTGCTCTATCTCATAGCTAGTCTCCTCCATTGCCTGAGATATTCAAATTGAGATCCTTAATTAATGAAATTCTTATATGACGTGAATGGAATTGATTTTAAGAAAATTTATTTATTTATTAATGGATACTTGTAACTATTATAGAGAAGCATCATGGAGAGTTTAGGTTCATCGAGGAGGGAAACTCCTTCATGACTTGTAGTCTCATTTGCGGTGATTCCATGTTCAACCAATCTCGAGATATCACAAATCCCAAGTAGATCAATTATTCCTTCCTAAAATAAAATTTCTACAAATTTGTGAGCAACTTCTCATGCTTCAATCATTCCAACACTTGCCTCAAATGACTCACATGCTCTTCTTTTGTCTTGTTTAAAATTAGTATGTCATCTATATAGACAACTACAAACTTACCCAAGTATGGTTTCAACACTAGATTCATTAGCCTCATAAAATTACTATGTGCATTGATTAACTCAAATGACATAACGAACCATGTATATAGATGTTCCTTTATCTTGAAGGTTGTCTTCACTCATCCTCTACTTGAATCCAAATTTGGTGATTTTTGTTATTTAGATCAAGCCTAATGATTTACTCACTCCACTCAAACAATCCATTCTCAGTAATGGAAATCAATACTTGATGATAATCTTATTGATGGTCCTTAGCGTGGTGCTCATCAACCATTCTCCTCCTTTCTTTGGTGCAAGTAAAGTAGGTACTATACATGGACTCAAGCTCTCTCTTATCAATTGTCAGTCAAATAACTCATGGATCTATATGTTGATATCCGAAATTTCAAAAGGGTTCAATCTATGTAGTGCTTAAGTTTATAAACTTGAACCTACAATAAAAATAATTTGGTGGGAATCTCTTACAAGTGGCAATCCCTTTGGAAGCTCATCTAAAATAACCTCCTTAATATATTCTAACAACTCACTAACCTATATTGTTATGTTGCTTCCCTTCTCTTCTAAAATTAAAATCTTTATAAAAATGACAAAGCAACATCTATTCTATTAGTTTCGGGATTTTACTGTGTAAAGCAACATCTTCCCCTTGTTTCCTTTTACAAGAGCTCCTTCGTTGGGAAAAAACATCAATCTACTTTTACCACTATAATGATTGTTGTTGTTGATCTCTTCATTCTCATCTTTCATAGCTAGCAACCTAAACTTCCTTCCACCCTTCTCCAATGAAAAAATACTATCTTCCATCAAGAACAATTTTCTCATCAAATTGGCATTGCGTCCCCAACAATAAATGGAAGGCATCCATTTACACTAAATTGCATAAGGCTTGATCATGGTAATTCACAAGATGAGAAATTATCAAACATTGCTCTAAAATAATGACATGGTGTCGATTTTTCAACCAAGAGACTGAATGTACACTTAGATGTAGGGTACAATTCAACTTTAACTTCTCAATGATTTCCTTAGACTCTTTTGGTACTACCCTCATTTACACTAAGTGAACAACAATTGCCTCCAATCTTGCATTTGATTTTAAAAAATGCCTTTCATTGTTTCAACTCTCTTTAGGTTGGTGCTTTGGCTTCAACAACACTCTTTTGAACATAAGATTATCCCCATGCTCTTGTTGCGCTTCATCAATGTTATCTACATTAACTGATCTAGTTGTGCTCTCAACTACATGAGCAACATGAACTTTTCCTTCGATTGTTATGCTCTACACTTAAACATGTTCCTTCAAATCTTCCTCTTCTCCCTCTAGGAGTTCTTCAACCTCTAGGGGCTTCATAATTTCATCCAATTCCTTGCTTTGCAGCAGTTGTATTGTTTTGTTTTTCTCCTTTGCTTCCATTGCATTGTCCTCTTCAGGACATGTTTTTTCCTCTACCTTTTGTTCCTTTACCACAACAACTTTGTTTTTTTCTTGAGAGCTTATATTTAGTCTTCAAGGAAATATTATATGCCCATGAACTAACCAAATCCTCATTTTACTTAACTCATGAAATAACATATTGAAAATGATTATGTATCTAGCAATAGCCTCATCTCCTCCATTACTTAGTCTAGATATAACGGAAAGCCATGTAAATTCTTCATTGTATTCCTTCACCATAATCTCCTTTTGTCTTAGGCTTTGCAACTTCCTAAATAAGTTCAAAGAGTAATCCACCAATAAATATTTACCCTTTAGTTTGGCAATCATCCTTCCCAAACCTTAATTTTATAGTTTCCTCTTCTCTTATCACTCCAAGAAACTCCTCCAGGTTGCAGCTCGAGGATGCCTGGTAACTTAAATGTTTTTAATGGTTTTTTTTTAAATGAATCAATTCAGGTGACCTACAAGACCTCACTCTCCCAATACATGCATAAAAATCAATCAAAAGATAAGGCTTCTAACAACCAATGTTCAGAGGGTTGATAATAAGGTGAATAAATGGAGAACTTACTACGCTGGCAGATTCATACATAAAACAATCACATATGAATGGTAATCATAACAAGGAAGAATACTTGCAATTCAACTCATCAACACATAGATATGATGACATCTATCTGGCATTAAATAAAAAGAATAAACCTAAATCAAACATTCAAGCACAAGTACAGAACATAAAAGATATGGAAGCTTAACATATAATGGCAAAAGAGCCTATATTAAATGATGAATAACATGAGAAGTTTGATAACAATAAGGTTCTAAAAGTCTCTGAAGTCGAACCCTTGCTTCAACATAAGTCTTAGGCTTTATAGCCTTTACAAATTTATTTCAGATCCTGAAAAGTTGGATCTGATTTACTAAAAATAGATAAAATAACTGTTTTTGCAAAATTAGGTCAAAAACCCTAATTTAAGTGCTGACCTATCTAAATCTAATACTTGTTCACTCCTTGAACTCTTTGATAACTGTAGTGATCACTGAAGTAGAGCTATGACTTGTTATCTAACAGATAAGTCATGGCTTGTCAAAAGCAGGTAGGGTTTGTGACTCATTTCACCTTGATGGCACCCTCAAAACTGGAACAGACCCCTTCCACCGGTGCCTTTGATCAATTTTCAGCTTCATAATTTACCCTTGAGGTGTTTGTACCCATCAAAACTAGTTTTGTGTGTAAACATATCATTCTGCACCCTTTTGTGCTTTCGGTGGTTAAGGAAACAAAATTCTAGGCATGTAAGCTGCTAAAAGCTCTGCTTTCAGTGGCTAATGAACAGTTGTTGTGTTCGCCTAAGCCATCGAAAGCTTTGTTTTCTGCAAAATTTAATTAGTCTTCAATCAAAATTTTACAACTTTATTCCTGACCTTCTGGTACTTCTTCAACCTACATAAGATTTGGAATATCAGCAACATCATGAGTTACCTTCGGGTCCTAGAGGCTTATTGCTACCTCTGCTACGGTTTCCAGTGCAAGGTGTGTTTTAGGTTTGGGTCCTTCTTCTACAACCTCGACATTCTGATCATCCTGTAGAGCCTGGAGTTATCCTTCATTAATTTCAGATTTCTTCTTTTCAACAGGACATACATCCCTCTCATTTCTAGAATAGAATTATGCAATTCAGTATTTTTCTTGGTTAATCTTGCATTATTTCTTTTGATCTCTCTATCTAAGACCTCTAGTTCATGAATCTGCCCTAATAGTTGGTTGATTCTTTGAAACCTAGGTTTGCTTGAGGAAGTCTCTGCCATTGGTTCATCTTGACCTTCCCTTGGTGTTGGTGAGGGAAAATCCTCATGTTCTGCTGCAACCTGCTTTGTTAGGTCAACTTCCTGCCCTTCTTCTTCAGAGTCTTGAGTGAGGTAGGTTGAGTATGATTCTTTCTGGTGCTGAAACTTCTTCTACATCTGCAGAAAATCTTCATGGACTGACAGATGCGGTCAAAAATGCCACCTGGATGACTAAAAGGTCATCTTTTGCCCCCAAAATTTGGCCAAACTGCTGAAAACTGGGGCTCGGAGATGGATTTGGTTCTCCAAATCTGTAACACGTGTATAAACCGAAAGAGGTTTTTGTAGATTGTTTTGTTGTGAACAAAAACCTCTCTCATTTTTTTGGAATTCATTTTTATTTTAATGAGATATGTATTTCAAAAACATGTGTCAAACAAGGAAATTCTGAGATCCGAAAATTAGGGCTCAGAGATGGATTCGATTCTCCCAATATAAAACGCCTGTAGGAGAATTGAGAGAGGTTATTATTCTCTGACATGTCAAGAACAAAAACCCCTGAGCGTTTTGCAAAATGATTCTCCAGTCGCTCATAATCACCATTTTAAATTATGTCTTTTCATATTAAAACGCCAATTTCGGTGGCTTGGAGCCCCCTGAAATTTCGGTCTTAGCTGTCGAAAGTCCGCTTATGGTGGCTTAGAGACCATTTTGAAACGACGCTTAGCCACAGAAACCTGTTTTTGAGTTTTTTGAGCGGGTCCTCCTCCTCTCTTCATCTTCTTGAATGTTTTTCTGCGCCTGCAAAATTGACATTCAAACCCTAGTGAAGATTACTACAATGTTGGATCCAGAGAGGGCTTGGCTCAGTGAGAATGCATGCAGGAAATGTGGAACAAATTGAGGAGGGGATGCTTATTTTGAGGGGCTGATCAGTAATTGGTACTTGAGCAGTGGGATAGTCAATTCTTATGAGAACCGTGAGATGGCCAGTACAGCAATCATTTTTAACTGGAACTTGATTTTTCGTGGTAGTTCAACTGCAATCATGGGACAGATGGAGGGTAGGCTAGGGTTTTGGTCTCTATCAGTCACTTCAGTTTAATGATGACCATTTATTCACCAACTCATGATTTTCTGCAGTCCCCAGTGTTTTTCGGCGGTTAAGTGCTTGATCATGATGTTCACATGCTGGCGGTGTTTGATTTTGATGGATATGCTAATTGTTTTGCTCTTTTGGCGCTTTCAATGATTTAAGGAAATCTTGGGTCTAATTTTCAAGCTGTCGAAAGCTAGGCTTTTCGGTGGCTAATGAATCGTTGGTACGTTTCCCTAATCCACCGGAAGCTGCCTTTTTCAAAATTTATCCAAAAATGTGGTTAATGAGCTTTTGGTGATTAATGTCTTCCTGGACCAAATTGTTATGCTGCCGAAAGCTGGGCTTTTCGGTAGCTAATGAATTGTTGAAAATTCCGCCTAAACCACTGAAAGCTCATTTTCCAAAATTTTATTAAAAACGGATTCAACAGGCTTTCGGTGGTTAACATAGTCCTGAGTCCAAATTGTTAGCTACTAAAAGCTGGGCTTTTCGGTGGCTAACGAAGTGTTGAAAAGTTTTCCTAAGCCACCGAAAGCTAAACTTTTAAATTTTTTGAAAAAAACAGAACACAAGTCAGTCAAATTTTGTTAATCACCGAGACATATTTCATAATATGCCCTGAAATCTTCATCACTATGCAAAAATAAATTGTCTGAGTTTGACCTATTGAAAACTAATTTATTTGAGAGATAACATTTGGCTCCTACTCGGGGATGGGAACCTTCCTGCGAGGTCCCAAAAACCCCAAACCAAATGCCTTTCTTGAAAAACAAAGATTAAAGCTATCTTTTATTGTTCCATTGGGCATGGAGTTATTTGTCCTTCATAATTGATCCGCTGCAACCTACCTGTAGCTCGATTTGCTTATTCATGAAAACAACTAAAAATGACCTAGCTACTCATATTAAGAGCTTATTTTCCTACCTATTCCGACTCCTAATTCTAATCAGTAGAGTCTTCTTATCAAGTGACATCATGCTTTCAATGAAGCCATGTCAAAAGTTGATATGTTGAACTTATCATTGATCTTGACCCGAAAAATAAATGAAACCCTAGCATGCAGCAATGTAGTTTCAAAGGGTGACAGAACCAGCTATCATCTGACAATATTTTTTTGATATCTATGATGCTCAGAAGTTCTAGATAGTCAGCAACAGGGTCATAAAAGCCTACAGGAAATACCTTTTTATGTTGCTGATCTTTTCCTCCACTAATATCAATGTTGAATGTGGACTGCTCAACCTTTCTCTGATAAAAACGCAAGCTCAACAACTGATCTGAATCTTTTTGCTCCCCTTCATGTAATTTGAATTCATCATGATGATATGCTGGCTTATCACAGCTAATAATTTCCTCTTCCACAATAATATCTTTGCAGGATATATCAAAACTAAAAAGATCTTTATTGGACTTTTGAAGAGCAGATTCGTAACAAGCATCTAGTTCTTTGTCATAATTTGAAGCAACATATTCATAAGGAGAAGGAAGATCTTCCTGATGTTCTAGTTGAAGATTAAACAGTGCCTAAAAATCTTGTTCCTCATGGTTACTGCAACTTCCCTTGATCTGCAAATCTGGAAACTGTGAGCTAGCCTCATTGATTTCAATGGTCATTTGACCAGCAGAAAGCTGATCATTTCCATGTGTAGTTAAAGAAATCAGTTCTTCAGATTCACAACAATCAAATTTAATGATAGTAGAAAAACATTCAACTCCTTTATAATCCATTTCTAGTTCATGTTGATTAAAAAGTGCATCATCTTAAAGATTCTTGAAGGGCTGTTGCATATTGTGAGGGAGAGATCCATCTCTATTTACATCTTCAGCCTTAGGATGTAATTCATATTCATCACAGCAATTACCAAATACAAGCTCATCTAAAAAATACCTTTTGCAGTGCTCAGTAAATGCTCGATGAAAATCCTTCAATGATGAAATGCTGGAAGGAGGTAAAGAAAAATACCACCAACGTGCATCACCATACAATGAATACATGAACATCTTCATGCTGTTGATCTAATATATCCATGCATTCGTGAAACTTGAAGAGGTGTTCTACAGGATTGTCTTCTTTCTGCTCTTTGAAGACAGGTAGAAAATCTCCCCATTCGGACATATCAGGTACTGGATGTGGGAAACCAAGAACTAAAAAGAAGTCAAGAGGCGCAAACCTCCGAGCCAAAAGAGCAGCAAATGTTTTTGACATCTAAATATTGTGGAGTCGCCACTGAATTCGTCCTTCATGGATTCGCCAAGGATGAGATCTTCGCAAGCAGCAGTGCTTGAATATTCCTCAACCCTAAAATTTTATGATTTACTTATAAACTTCTGAGAACTAGATGCTTCAGCAGAAGAAGATTGAAATGGAGGTCTATTTGATATAACAACAGAAATACCTCTAGAAATACCTGATGTAGCTCCCCTTGCAGCTCTGGTGATTTGTCTCAATGAAGCCCTAACTCTTCTTAGAATCTATTCTGGATCTGAAACAGGTGTCACTGGTGGCCCTTTAGAGTTTTCTCTGGTACTTGGTCTTCTTGAAGCCACCTTATTCCAATGGAGTCACCAGATAGATTATTACAACCGAAATAATGTCCAGACTTTGTCTATCATCAACGTAGGATCTATGTCGTCTCCCAGGGAAGCTGAGCTTCAATCTTCTTTCCCCGACAACGACGCCAATTTGTTATCACTCCAAGAAACTCATCTAGGTTGCAACTCGAGAAAGCCTGGTAACTTAAATGTCTTTAATGGTTTTTTCTAAATGGATCAAGTCAGATGACCTACAAGACCTCACTTTCCCAAGACATGCATAAAACGCAATCAAAAGATAAGGCTTCTAACCACCAATGTTTAGAGGGTTGATAATAAGATGAATAAATGGAGAACTTACTATGCTGACAGATTCATACATAAAACAATCACATATGAATGGCTAATCATAACAAGGAATAATAATTACAATTCAACTCATCAACACATAGATAGGATGACAGCTATCTGGCATTAGCTAAAAAGAATAAACCTGAATCAGACATTCAAGCTCAAGTACAGAACAAAAAAGATATGGAAGCTGAACATATAATGACAAAAGTGCTTATATTAAATTATGAATAACATTAGAAGCTTGATGACAATAAGGGTCTAAAATTCTCCGAAGTCGAACCCTTGCTTCAACATAAGTCTTAAGCTTTATAGCCTTTACAAATTTATTTCAGGTCCTGAAAAGTTGGATCTGATTTACTAAAAATAGATAAATTAACTGTTTTTGCAAAATTAGGTCAAAACCTCTAATTTAAGTGCTAACCTATCTAACTCTAACACTTGTTCACTCCTTGAACTCTTTGATAACTATAGTGATCACTGAAGTAGAGCTATGACCTATTATTTGACAGATAAGTCACGGTTTGTCAAAAGCAGGTAGGGTTTGTGACCCATTTCATCTTGATGGCACCCTCAAAACTGGAACAGACCCCTTCCATCGGTGCCTTTGATTAATTTTCAACTTCATAATTCATCCCTAAGGTGTTTATACCCATCAAAACTGGTTCTGTGTGTAAACATATCATTCTGCACCCTTTTGTGCTTTCGATAGTTAAGGAAATAGAATTCCGGGCATGTAAGCTGCTGAAAGTTCTGCTTTCGGTGGCTAATGAACAGCTGCTACGTTCGCCTAAGCCACCGAAAGCTCTGTTTTCTGCAAAATTTAATTAGTCTTCAATCAACATTTTACAACTTTATTCCTGACCTTCTGGTACTTCTTCAACATGCATAAGATTTGGAATATCAGCAACATCATGAGCTATCTTCGGGTCCTGAAGTCTTATTGCTGCTTCTGCTACGGTTTCCAGCACAAGGTGTGTTTTAGGGTTTGGATCCTTCTTCTGCAACCTCGACATTCTGATCATCATGTAGCGCCTGGAGTTATCCTTCATTAATCTCAGATTTCTTCTTTTCGACAGGACATACATCCCTCTCATTTCTAGAATAGAATTATGCAATTCAGTATTTTTCTTGGTTAATCTTACATTATTTCTTTTGATCTCTCTATCTAAGACCTTTGGTTCATGAATCTGCCCTAATAGCTGGTTGATTCTCTGAGACCTAGGTTTTCTTGAGGAAGTCTCTTCCATTGGTTCATCTTGACCTTCCCTTGGTGTTGGTGAGGAAAAATCCTCATGTTCTGTTGCAACCTGCTCTATTAGATCAACTTCCTGCCCTTCTTCTTCTTCAGAGTCTGAGTGAGGTAGGTTGAATATGTTTCTTTCTAGTGCTGAAACTTTTTCTACATCTGCAGAAAATCTTCATGGACTGACAGATGAGGTAAAAAATGCCACCTGAAGGACTGACAGGTCATCTTTTGCCCCAAAAATTTGGCCAAACTACTGAAAACTAGGGCTCATAGATGGATTTGGTTCTCCAAATCTGTGACACCTGTGTATAAACCGAAAAAGGTTTTTGTAGATTGGTTTGTTGTGAGCAAAAACCTCTCTCAGTTTTTTTGAATTCGTTTTCATTTTCCCGATATCTGTATTTCAAAAACATGTGTCAAACAAGGAAATTCTGAGATCCGAAAATTAGGGCTAAGAGATGGATTCGATTCTCCCAGTCTGCAACACCTGTAGGAAAACTGAGAGGGGTTATTGTTCTCTGACATGTTAGGAACAGAAACCTCCGAGCGTGTTGCAAAATGATTCTCCAATCGCTCATAATCACAATTTTAAAATGATGTCTTTTCACGGTAAAACACCAATTTCGGTGGCTTGGAGCCCCCTGAAATTTCGGTCTTAGCTACCGAATGTCTTCTTTTGGTGGCTTAGAGACCGTTTTGAAACGACGCTTAGCCACAGAAACCTGTTTTTGAGTTTTTTGAACAGGTCCTCCTCCTCTCTTCATCTTCTTGAATGTTCTTCTGTGCCTGCAAAATTGAAATTCAAACCCTAGGGAAGAATAGTACAATGCTAGATCCAGAGAGGACTTGGCTCAATGAGAATGCATGCAGGAAATGTGGAACAAATTGAGGAGAGGATGTTGATTTTGAGGGGCTAATCAGTGATTGGTACTTGAGCAGTGAGACAGTCAGTTCTGATGAGAACCATGAGATGGCCAGTACAACAATCATTTTTAACTGAAACTTGATGTTTCCTTGTGGTTCAACTGCAATGATGGAACAGATGGAGGGTAGGCTAGGGTTTTGGTGTCTATCAGTCACTTCAGTTTAATAACGACCTTTTATTCACCAGCTCATGATTTTCTGCAGTCCCCAGTGTTTTTCGGCGGTTAAGTGCTTGATTATGACGTTTCTCATGCTGAAAATGTTTGATTTCAATGGATATGCTAATTGTTTTCCTCTTTTGGCGCTTTCAATGGTTTAAGGAAATCTTGGGTCTAATTTTCAAGCTGTTGAAAGCTAGGCTTTTCAATGGCTAATGAACCGTTGGTATGTTCGCCTAAGCCGCCGAAAGTTGCATTTTTCAAAATTTATCTAAAAATGTAGTTAATGAGCTTTCGGTGGTTAATGTCTTCCTAGACCAAATTGTTAAGCTGCCGAAAGCTGGACTTTTCGGTGGCTAATGAACTGTTGAAAAGTTTGCCTAAGCCACCGAAAGCTCATTTTCCAAAATTTTATTAAAAACAGATTCAACAGGCTTTCGGTGGTTAACGTAGTCCCGAGTCCAAATTGTTAGCTGCCGAAAGCTGGGCTTTTCTGTGGCTAATGAACTGTTGAAAAGTTCGCCTAAGCCACCGAAAGCTAAACTTTTAAATTTTTTGAAAAAAACAAAACACAAGTCATTCCAATTTTGTTAATTACCCAGACATATTTCATAATATGCCCTGAAATTTTCATCACTAAGCAAAAAAAAATTGTCTGAGTTTGACCTATTAAAAACTAATTTATTTGGGAGATAACACTTCCTATCTAACTATACATTATCCCACCATAGAGATGCATGCAAGTTTCACTCTCATGGAGTCTTCATTTTTCTCAAATTCAAATAATCTCTCCATGTTCCCAATCCAATGGCTCTCAAGGTTTGAGTGACTCTCGATGCTTACAAGCTAGTATGTGAGAGTAACGTAACACCATCACATTATGTACCAAAAATAAAAAGTAACTATTTTCTTTTGTTTATTTCGGGTCATAAAATGAAAATGAAAACCAAATGAAAAATAATTAAAAAAATCATATCTACTCATAAAATAAAATTTTAAAACCAAACAAAAAGTCACTAAAAAAATTGGATGCCTCTCGATGCTTTATAGATCCACATTTAGGATGGATCTATGTTGATCTTATTGGTACCTCCTCTAAACTACCCTTTGCCCTCATGTTACTATTCCTACTTCCCTTCTATTTGTTATACGCTTCTCTCATATACATTCTCCATGTTATAGTTTTACCCCATAGTTCCTCTTTGTTAAAACTATTTTTTTCCTCCACCAATTCTACCTAACAAGCTCTCATTGAATGTAATTGTTCTTCAAATCACATGCAAGTTTGGAAATTAGTCTAATACCAAACTAATGTGACCCTAAATTTGCATGCTAATAACCACTAAGGTTGTCAAGACTAGACTCATAACTCACAACAATAAAATGAAGCACATGAATTTTGAAAGAAACAAACACAAAAAGGAAAAATCCAGATTTGACTATATATATATTAAACCAAAGATTTTATAAACTTTTATGAATATGCTTCAATCGGCTTCAACTACTAAAAAATATCTATTAACAATTCAAATTTTCAAAACATTAAATGTCAAAATCAATAACTGGATTTCAAATTTTCATAACATTTAATGTCAAAATCTGAACAACCACTAAGGTTGTCAAGACTAAACTCAAAACTCACAACAATAAAATGAAGCACCTAAATTTTAAAAGAAACAAACACAAAAAGTTAAAATCCAGATTTGCACTTAACTATATATAAACTAAAGATTTTATAAACTTTCATAAATATGCTTCAATGGGCTTTAACTACTATAAAGAAAAAAAACTATTAACAGTTCAAAATTCCAAATCATTTAATACTAAAATCAGTAATGACTGGATTTCATAATTTCATAACATTTAATGTCAAAATCTATAACAACCACTAAGGTTGTCAAGACTAAACTCAAAACTCATAATTTCATAACATTTAATGTCAAAATCTATAACCACCACTAAGGTTGTCAAGACTAAACTCAAAACTCATAATTTCAAAATCTATAACAACCACTAAGATTATCAAGACTAAACTCAAAACTCTCAACAATAAAATGAAGCACATAAATTTTAAAAGAAACAAACACAAAAAAGGAAAAAGTCTAGATTTACACTTACTAATTACATATTAAATTATAGATTTTATAAACTTTCTTAAATATACTTCAATGGGCCTTAACTACTATAAAGGAAAAAAAATTATTAATAATTCAAAATTTCAAAACATTTAATATCAAAATCAATAACGACCAGATTTCAAACTTTCATAACATTTAATGTCAAAATCTGTAACAGCCACTAAGGTTGTCAAGACTAAACTCAAAACTCATAACAATAACAATAACATGAAGGACATCAATTTTAAAAGAACAAACACAAAATGGAAAAATCCAGATTTACACTTGAATAACTATATATTAAACTATAGATTTTATAAACTTTCATGAATATGCTTCAATGCTTTAATATAGAAAAAAAAACTACTAACAATTCAAAATTTCAAAACATTTAATATCAAAATCAACAATGAGTGGATTTCAAAATTTCATAACATTTAATGTCAAAATTTGTAACAACCACTGAAAGGAAAATCTAAATTTACATTTGACTCACTATATATTAAATAAACTATATAAATTTTATGAACTTTCACATGTTTCAATGGGAATAAACTACTATAAAAATAATCTATTAACAATTCAAAATTTCAAAACATTTAATGTCAAAATTAATAGCGATTGGATTTCAAAATTTCATTATATTTAGTATCAAAATTTGTAAAACTAAATTTCAAAATTTCATAACATTTAATGTCAAAAATTTGAAAATTTGAATTCAAATAGAATAATAAAAACAATCTATTAAAATTTCAAAATTTAACAACATTTACGGTCAAAATAATAACTAGATTTAAAATTTCACAACATTTAATGTCTAGAAGTGTATAGACAATCTATTAACATTTCAAAAATGACTAGATTTCAAATGGTATAATATAGACAATCTATTAACATTTCAAAAATGACTAGATTTCAAATGGTATAATATAGACAATCTATTAACATTTCAAAAATGCCAATTTCAAAATTTCATAGCAGTTTTTTTCATAGAAAAAATATCTATACTTTATTTTCGTATATGTAAAAGTAGAACAATTGAAAAAAACATTTCCTTCTCATAGTCAAAAAGAAGTTCAGTGGCCAAATAAGCTTAACCAAAATAATGAGCCATGGACAAATGAGTTGTTCCAACTGAAAATGGCAGACCAATAGACAAAGAGAAAAAAACTCCTCACAAAACAAAATAGATACAAAGTGAAGGACCCAAAACCAGCCTCAGTCAAAAATTGTGTAGAGGCTCCCTTCAGCAGCAAGAGAATCAGCAGACCAAAACTCAAAAAAGATGAATCCCTCAAAGGCACAAAAAGCCCCTTAGATAACACACCAACCCAACAGTTCTGCTCTCAAGAGAATCAGCAGACCAAAACTCAAAAGAAATGAATCCCTTCCAGGCACAAAGAGCCACTTATACAACACATCAACCTAACAGTTCTGCTTATACAACACATCAACCCAACAGTTCTGCTCCCGATAAAATTTGGGAGAAAGAGATGTTTCAAAATTTCACAGCATGTAATGTCTAAATCGGTAATGACTGGATTTCAAATAGTACAATAAAGACAGTTTGATGATTTGAGCTAAGTCAATTTTGAAATCCTTCATAATAAAATAAAAAATAAAAAGTCCTTTACAAAAAGGACACCCATATGATCTAACCGTCAAACAATTAAAATAGGCTTTACTGAATAAGTCCTATTTGTTTCGTGCTGTCATGCTTTAATTCTACCATTCATTGTCCCTACTCTCTTGACTGCTTCCACCGCCCTCCATCACGGACTCTTCCAATAGAATTTGAACGGGTACCCTTCTCCGAATGCTTTTCTACCCGTCAAAGCCTTGTAAAATTGATGAGTCTTTGTGCAGCTTGTTTCCGAGAAACAGTAGTGTTAACAGTTGTCTTCAACTTCTTCCTTCTACCAGAAGCTCTTCCGCCCAAAGAAGCTGCCTTGGACTTTACAGCCCGCCTCCTTTTCTTACCACCGCCTTCTCCGCCTGATTTCCGAGAACTTCCCGGGAAGTTGTCCACGGTAAAACGCTGGATTACTTGCTCTATGATCGGGATTCTTTCCTGCACAAAGTTGACTTTACATTGCTCAGACTCCATCAGAGTACAACAGAAACCCTAATTTAACAGAATATCAAATTGTTTTCAAAATCAACACCAGATTACAAAACCTTCCATGAATTATTTCACACAACAAACCCTAGTTAAATGGGTATCAGACATATGTTAAGAATAGAACCTGAGGTGCCAAGATCCAGTTTCCATGGTGCCATTGTTGAGCCGGGCGTAAGTCTGAGTGGGGATATGCCTTCAGAGTGCAAGTGTCAGGGAAGTAGACCATCCAAAGCTTCTGTTCCGCGCCCGCAACCACAACCAGTTTGAAGATGACGCCGCGCCACCAGCAATCGGTGTCATAGGCTTCCACTGCGTCTCCAACTGAGTAATGGAGAGGCAACTGAATGTGAGGTGGAATGGGTCTCACTTCAGTCTGTAGGCAAACCTCCTCCTCCACTGGCTTTCCATCATCTGTTATAAACTTATCGTATTGTATCTTGCAACGCCGGCCATCTGTGGTAACAGAAAGGATAACTCCCTCAAACCAAGCCCCACCAAATCCATCCTCACTGCTGCACATCTCAACTCTCATTCCTTTCCTCAAATCCATATTTCTACCTCCTCCTGCAACAGTGCCAAAGTAATTGATAGATGGGAAAGTACCCAAAAAAACAAACAAACCCTTGAATCAGATGGATTCGATCTCTAACCACGGCGCCACAACATCAAATCCCCTAAAACCTGGAGGGTTTGAGCACACAATAAAATAAAACAACAGCCGAAATGCATGTTATATACACCTTTCCAGTTGCCTTCTTTATTCACTATATATCATTGAGAAGAAGTGTTTTATGAAAAGAAAAGCACACAGTAACCCACCTCTTAGAATATGCTGCCAATTATACTCGTGAGTTTTAATAAAAGACAAAGCAGAAAAGCACAGCTGTCTTAAAATATACCTGTTGTCTCAGTCCAAGGGGAATAAATGCTTTATTGTGTTGACGGGGGCTTTTTAGAGCTGTAAAGTGTAATTTTATGCTTGCAGTAAGTTAACCAGCAGCACATCACGTTTATAGGATCAAAGGGTTAACATATAGTTATGAAATGGAAGCTAGTCAAACTTGTTCAAGTGTGAGTTATTCATGTTTAGCTATATGTGATTATTGATATTCTTCTTCTTATTATATTCAAGTTGTAGTTGAATAAACGTTAATTAGCACATTCACATAGTATGTGGTTGGATCACATCTATAGGATCAAATGGTTAACATATAGTTATGGAATAGAAGTTAGTTAAACGTGTTCAAGTGTGAGTTATCCATGTCTAGCTATATGTGATCACGGACATTCTTCCTCTTATTATATTCAAGTTGTAGTGGAATAAATGTTAACTAGCACATTCACATAGTATGTGGTTGGATCACGTCTATAGGATCAAATGGTTAACATATAGTTAGTGTGAGTTATCCATGTCGAGCTATATGTCATCACCTACATTCTTCCTCTTATTATATTCTTTTTGTTAATTATTTTAGCTGTCTATTCATCAGCTATTATTTTTTATATTCTATTTTTAATATTTGTTTATTTGGAATTTTCAATTACTGCCATAGAATCAATCTTAACATTACACTTGTCTCATCTTCATCCGTAGATGAAAAAGCATAGCCCCAAATCTCAAATAAAGACGTCTATCAACTTAAATATTAAATAAACATAAATTTTACAATGTGGTTCCTAACTTAATTTTGAAAACCAGAATGTGGTTATTAACTTAATTTTGAAAACCAAAGATATTATGTAAAATGAATAATTGCTATTTTAAATTTTAAATTTTAAATTTTTTTTTAAAATGATTAATAATAAAAATTGATGAATTTAAAGTTTTTATAAATCATTTTCTCTCTAAGTGAACAGTTTGGCTTTCCAAAAGAAGGAACATCCGGGCACTGATGGGGATCACACATGAAATTCTCCATACTATCAAATCTAAAAACTTAGGAGCCCTTGTCCTCAAGTTTGACCTCATAAAAGATTTTGACAGAGTCAAGTGGACCTTTGTGAGACTTATCCTATTACAAATTGGTGTTCCCCTGGAAGGGCTGAACTAGATTCTGGGCTGCTTAGCCTCCACAAATTTCCCAGTACTCATAAATGGTACCCTTACTAGTTTCCCTTACTGGTTTCTTTGCTGCTTCTAGGGGCATCTGTTAGGAATGCCCCCTCTCACAAATCAAAGGTCTATGTCTCATTATCAAGGAGTCACACTTAATTGGGAAAATCAAAGGTTTAAAGATCTCTCCTCTTCTAGCAGTAACTCATATGCTTTTTGTCGGCGATGTGATACTTTTTGGCATTAGGTCCTTATGTGAATGGCAGACCTATTATGACTTACTGAAACTTTTTTGCTCGGCTTCAGGTATGTGTATCAGTATGGAAAATCTCCTTTCCTCTTCAATGAAATTGATGATGAGATCATAGATGGCATTAATGCGTTTCTCTCTTACAAAATGAATGACATTGATGAGGGATTTAAATATTTGGGTTGTCGTTTAAGACCATCCAGCTATGGTACCGAGGACTGGAGATGGCTTGTAAAGGGGTTTGAAAAAAAATCAGCCACTGGTCATATAGGCTACTCACCTTGGGAGGCAGACTCACTCTTATTCGAGTTGTACTTACTAACATTCATGTCTATTGGTTTTCCCTTGCTAGGGTACCAAAGTCCATTTTGAAGCATTTGAGACAATGTATGTTCACTTTTCTACAGGGCAGCAAAGAGGGCTACTCTAGGATGCATCTGGTCGACTAGCATGTCATATCCAGACCAGTAGAATATGGGGGCTGGAATATTAAAAATCTGGATTAGTTCAGAACTTCTCTTGGATTGAAGAGTTTTTGGATGGTTTTAAACAGCTTGGGAACTTGGAATCAGATTGTAAAATCCAAATACCTCAAAAATATTTCTGTGGAAGACTGGATGTGTTAACATAGCTACTCGGTACGATGCACCTCCTATTTATGGAATGGATTTGTCCACTCCCTCACTTGGATTAGCAGGAAACTAGGATGGAAAGTGGGAAATGGACGCAAAATTAGAATGGGAGTGGACCCAGTTGCGAGCCAAAACTCTTCTTTTTAACTCTCTGAGGACCTTTGTGACTACCTTGAATATTACGGCCTACTCACCCTCAGTGATGCAATTTTTGAGGATGTTGTCACTCCAAGGCACTCATACTAGTTATCTTCAGAAGACTTGAATCTGGGAGGCACATGGAATACTGAATGGGATGAATACATTTCAGGTCTGTCTCATGGTGGGATTAGACTTAAGGACTCCCACGACTCTTTACTATGGATGCATAATAAAAAGAATGGGGAGGTCACATTGTCAAAACCCCAAATTTTCACAAAAATTTAAAATTTTGAGATAACAACAAATGTTAAAACCCGCGGTCTACTAACAGCTAAAGGTTAGCAATAAAAGAAACAGTCAAGTGATTAGTTTTACAAAATCTTAATTATGTTAACTCAGCAGTTCAATTTTGTAACAAGAATAAGGTTTACTTGCGTATTGTTTTATTTCAGTTTACTGATGAGTCTCTTCATGTCAAGTAGGTGGAATCTAACTTTTGAATCTCGGGCTTACTTAGCAATTGTGCTAACGCAGAAGATTACTAGTTCTTACAGGTTTACAGGTATGATCGAACGAGTACGTTTTTAAAATTTCTTGAAGTATCCAACAGTGTTTTATTTGCAATTATAAAGCTTAGTAATTAAGCTGCTAAATTCTAAACAACTTTTGTGAGGTAAAACCATTTCGCTTCCTTCGGTTTTTCTTGTAATAAAGTTTAGAAGTACGTAGCGACAGTAAGATATGTTTACGACTCTAAAATTATAATCTCAGTTACAAAGTACTTCTACTTTAGTGTGCATAACTTGCAATGTTATAATGGTTGTTTTGTCAGTATGTAAACAATAATATATTATCTTATCTGTGTAACAACTGTTCTACATTTCGCTTCTGCGAGGAAACTTACAGCGTTTAACCTTCTTGTCGTTACAAGTTTGATTTGTGCTAACAACAAAAATAAACCATAATGCTTTCTCACATACAATCAATGTTTGCCTATACTTTTTAACTTCATGCCGAACCATATGGTTCTAATAATTCTGGACTCAAGTAGGATCATTCCTATTCAATTTTTTAATTTTCTATGATACTTCTCTTGTATTAAATTATTGTTTACAATCAATCTTTCTGAGATTGATGCCTTCGAAACAGGTCGACTTTCTAGCTATTTTGTATAAATCTATAACCACTTCACTAACCAATAGATATGGTGAATCATTAGTAAGAACTTGGTTGAGTCACAACCAAAATATTTCAAAGTTTCGTCACTTTGAACTATGTAAAAGCAATTCATAAAAGTGTTCTTTCAAAACACTTTGTCAACTTCATAGTTTTGCTACTGTTTGATTTATTAGTTTCTATATGACTTATAGACATGCATAAACTATTATGTTTAATAGAAATTCAAGTCTATAATTAGTTTAAGGTTATAAACAAGTTTAAAATAGAGTTTACGATTCTCCAAAATACTACGTTGTGCCACTTATAAAAGTTATAACTTGAAAAGTCGTTTTTACAAAAGATCATCATGTATAAACTATATTGTTTCTACATAAGAAAGCTACAGGTGTTCGGTGGTTAACTTGAGCTCTTCTATATGATAAAGACTTCTATCCATAGCAAGGTTGATGTTTAAAGAAAGGGATTACCAACATCCATATTATATTAGTGATGTTACAATATATAAGTCATATGGTTAATGAATAGAGTGAGTTCTATGCATGAACGATTTTAGCATTAACCAAAGTTTAAAGGTGACATTTCTTTGCTAGGTCAATGTAAATCACAACGTCGATATATTAACCCCGACCTAACATATCATATGATGAGCAGCATGTCGATTTACAAGCAATAATTTGGTGGATGATATAGTTTATGTATCGTGATTCAATGATTAAATAATTGGTTATTATGTATGCAGACGACTATAGAAAAACGATCCACTGCATGGTTTGATTTACGTGACCACGTGGTCTTCTCCTGACCAAGCGGGGAAGATATAAGAACCACCGTAACCCTAACCCTTTTCATTTCTCCTCCGCAGTTCGTGTTGGCCCTTGAGGCTACTCTGCTTGGCTTTCATGGCGGTCGTTGGTCCTCTTCTGCTCCAGTTGTCTCGAGTCTTGGGTTAGCATTGCCTTTACCTCCGGTGTTTGGTTTTAAAGCCATTCTTAGTGGCTATGAGTTCTCACTCTGCAAGCTTTGTTGATTCTATCGTTTCCCTTGGCTTGCTGTCTACTCCAGCTTCCTTTCATTGTCCTTGTGGCTCGCTGTTGCGTGAGGCTTAGTCTTACAGGTTGTTTTTGCAAAGTCTGTTGGTGACAGTACTTCTACGAGACTATTTGTCATTTCAAATGACAGGTAAAAGTTTGTTTTTGCGTTTATTTAACTTGCAGCAGGGGTATCGCTATTACGTTGGCATAAACAGATCTTAGGTTACTTATTTATTGACATTCGTCTTTTAAACTCCTTGCAAATGCTTGCCACTATATGCATTCATGGTGGAGGAAGTATGCAGTCAATCTTCAAATGTCGTGGCTCGTGGCTTAGTTCGAGTAAGCCCTGTGGTCCATATGTTGGGTTTTCACCCTACTTGTATCAGGTGGTCATTTCGAATAACCCAAGGTTTGGGGAAGCCTTCCTCGACTCGCCATAAGTTATGTGGTTTATTTTTACAGGTCATTTGTTGATTTACCCAGTTTCAAACCCTCGCTAGTCGAAGGGTAAACTCGGTTTTTTAAATTGAGCAATGTAAATAGTTTTATTTTTATGCTTGGCTTACGACTTGTTTAAAATTTAAACAATAGCTCTCTTGTAAAGACAGTTCTGTCTTCAAGCTTGTTTCGATTTATCAAATGTTTAACATTAAGCTCTGTGTAATCAGGGTTTTTACCCTTCTCCACTGTAGATGAAATTTTGTACTCTGTTTAAAGTTTATTATTAATGTTTTTACGACTGATACATACAGTCATAGTTTAGTTATAATTCATGCTTGTTTTTGTTCAGAGTTATGAGCTAGGGTTTATCCTATGGAAACCCTCGTTTTTAAATAAATTATTCTACTTAATTTTTAACAATTTTTAATACTTATTTAGTTGACTGTTAACTAGTATTTACAAAGTATTGTGGAAATTCTAGTTATAATAAATACCAATGTCTTTTTGTTTGTCCTTAAAGGACTGTAAATAATTTATAATAACCTAGTTATATAATGGTTACATAATCCAATAAATTTGGTTTATGACTTCAATGTATTGACATTTGTAATTGTAATAATTATAAGGGTTTTAACCCTGTCTTTCGCTTTCACAGGTACACCCTGTTTGTAAAAATAAAAGAAAACAGTTCTTTTTATACATGATACATTTTATGTATGTTGTTCATTATTGTATTTTATCTCTGTGTAATGAATTTAATTTGTTCTTTTTATGGTTAAAAAGAACTAATCTTATTGTTTATCCTAGGTTACTACTATAATGGATTTGCATATAAAGAATACTCGTTGATTTTTGCTCATAAATATGAGCTAGGGTTTTTACCCTATTTAACTTTTATGATAATGATTTATGTATTGTTATTTTGTTAAGTTCGATTACTGTCAAAAGATTTCTTCAGTTTGTTTAAATAATTATTACTTTATAAACGATATTGTTTATGTTAATATTATTATCTGAGAATTTACTATATTTTATTAAGTACGTATTTGCACATATACTTTATTAATAAAGACTGAGAACAGTCTAAAATAGTTAGTTTATTCAATAGGATTCTTTTTGTAAGCTTGATAAAAGAAATGAGGATTTTCAAACCTATCATTACTCCTTTACATATAATTTGTCTGTAAGAGTGTAAGAACCGTTCCTTGTTAATAATACTTTAAGCATGGGTTACTAATGTCTTTTAGTTATTTTAATTCTAAGAAAAAAGAATAATGTAAGAGTTATTAAGTTCTTTATTAATATATTCCTTATCTTGAATTAGTTTGTCTTTAAAATTTAATTAGATTGCCAATCCTTACTTAAAAAAAATAAATAAGCATTTAACTATGACATTTATATTTCTTCTATTTCAGGTTAGATGTATATTTTGTAAGAGAAAGTACTGTGTAAAAGAATAGCTTACATACTTGAACACACTGCTATTAGTAAAATAATATGACCATTTTCTTTTTCTAGCATTCTTAATACACAGTCTGGTTTTAACAATAACCTAACTAAACAGGTTAATATTCTTTCTGGAAGCAACTATTTATTGAAAGAAGAGATTCCAACACTCTGAAAAACATAAGTACTTTATTCATTTCAGATTCCTATCATACTTCATCCATTTAAAACAAACTACCTGTGCTAGAGTACGGTCTGGTTTATTCCAGACAGGTAAAAATACAGGTAGGATTATTTTTCATCAAATACAGATTCAACATTCAAACAACTAAGATATTTCAAGCTTTAACAGTTCACTACATAACATATAAATCATTCATTATTCGTTCATTCTCAGATATAAGCTTTAACACAGTAAATAAAGACTGTAGAACATGTTTAACGCTGGATGACAACAGCGTTGGGAGGCCGTTCCTCCCTACCAACTCCTGGAGAGCGCTCAAACAATGACTTCTCAGGACCCCCGAGCCTGTTCCTAGTCTCCTTGGGCGAGAACTGGTGGAGTAAGCAACAAAATACTAGTCCAATGACTCAGTACTAACTCTGCACTCAGCAGCAAGAACTTTCAACTGAAAAGTTGTAGTAGATCACTTCCTGCAGTTTACCCCTCAAACACCTTCCACAAATTCCCTTCCCAAAGAAATCCTTTGAAGTTCATTCACCTGAATGATTCTCTTCTTGGAATGAATGGCCTCAGCTCTCTTCAATGGGATTTTTTATTAAGATTGCCTAGGTCTTTTTGGGTTAGTTGTCATTAATTGAGCCACCTGCTCTGATCCCACTTTCTTGGGGGATCATGACCCCAAATGTAGGGAGGTTGCCACCTACAACATTGAAAGTGTTTAAGGATGCTGCCACTTGTCTATTTTCTCTCCACCTAGTCTCCTCCACCAACTTGACTAGTAACACTCTTTTTAACAGCTCTCCCAAGCTGTTGTCTCCACTTTTGTTTATTTAATTTTAAAATATTCAGAATTACATTCAATATCCTTGACTCTGCTGAGTCATCATTTACAACTTAGCATTAAATTTAACATAATGTCTTGGAATAAAATCAAAATAAGAAAATATTATTTTGCAAAATTGGGGCATGTGACATACACACCCCCTTAGAACATAACATCGTCCTCGATGTTATTTATTCTTCATCCTCAGAATTCCCCTGGAACAGAATTGGATATGCATCTCGCATTTTACTTTCCAATTCCCAGGTGGCTTCCTCTGGACTAAGGTGCTTCCATTGCACCTTCACCTATCGAATGGTGCGGTTCCGAGGTGTAATCTCCCTCCTCCTGAGGATACAGTCCGGTTCCACCAGAAGTTATCCTTCTGGTTCCACCTGTACAACATTCCAGTTAACCACATGAGTAGCATCATGAACATATTTCTTCAAAATGGAAATATGAAAAACATTATGTACTCTTAAATTAGGTGGTAATGCTAATTGGTAAGCTACTTGTCCAATCCTAGACAAAAATTCAAATGGGCCATAGTAACGAGGTGCCAATTTTGCACAACTCCCCAATCTTAGAGAGCTCTTTTTGGGCCTTACCTTGATGAACACATGTTCACCTACCTGAAACTCCTTTGGAGTTCTTTTAAGTCTGCTTGACTTTTCTGCCGATCCTATGCCACTTTCAGATTTCCCTACACTTGTTTCACAATTTCTTCCATTTCTTTTAACAGTTTTGGACCTAATACCAATCTATCTACTAGATAACTCCAAGAGATAGGAGTATTACATTTTCTTCCATATAAAATTTCAAAAGGACTAAATCTGGCTGATGTCTGATAATTATTATTATAAGCAAATTATACCAGATGTAAATAGTCCTCCATTTACTAGGCTGGTCTTTCATATACATTCTTAATAGATCTTCTAATACTTGGTTTACCCTTTCAGTTTATCCATCTGTTTGAGGATGGAAAGAAGTACTAAAATTTAATGTGGTGTTTAACCCTTTAAACAAAGACTTCCAAAAGTTTCCTATAAACTTAGGATCTCTATCTGAGATTATGACTTTTGTTACTCCATGTAATTGGAAAAACTATTTTAGAAAAATATCAGCTATGTTTGCAGCTTTGTAAGTAGTTTTAATAGGTATAAAGTGAGCTGCTTTGCTGAACTTATCAACTACTACCATGATAGAATCATTCTGATTTTGATTTTTAGGCAGTCCAGTAATAAAATATAGACAAACTATCTCCCATTTCCAGCTAGGGATGGGTAAAGGCTGAAGCAAACCAACTAGGTGTTGATGTTCAATTTTTACCTATTGACATTCAAAACACCTAGCAATATATTCTGCTACTTCAGTTTTCATATTTGGCTAGAAATACTCTTTTCTTAACATGGTTATAGTCTTTTGATAACCTGGATGACCTGAATATGGTGTTTTATGGATTTCATCCAGAATTAACAGCTTAACTTTAGGTACGTTAGGTACATACATCCTATCTTTATACAACAAAAAATCTTTTTCATTTAAACTGTAACCCTTAATTAAGTTTTCTGTTGGATTTTCTTTAGCTTTAGCTTGCAATTTCTGGTAAATTTCATCTTGTTCTATTCCTTCTTTAAGCTGTTCATCTAAATCTGAAACATAGGTGTTGATTGCTGTTGCAAAATTCAGCCTTGCGTTCCTACTTAATGCATCAACAACTTTATTTTCTTTACCTTTTATATGCTGGATTTCAAAATCATACTCGCTTAAGAAAGATAACCACCTAACTTGTCTGACATTTAAATTTAGTTGATCTAAAAGATACTTCAATCCTTTATTGTCAGTCATTAAAACAAATTTTCTACTAATTAGGTGATGTCGCCACATCTTTAAGGCGTGTATTACAGTTGCTAATTCTAGATCATATGTTGCATAATTCTTTTCATGAACTTTTAACTTTCTAGACTTATAAGCAATAACATACCCTTCTTGAGTCAGAACACTGCCTAAGCCATCATTACAGGCGTTAGTGCACACTACAAATTCTTTATTAAGATCTGTTATTCTTAAAATAGGTGCGTTGGTTAATAAAGTTTTTAACTTTTAAAAGCTTTCTTCACATTTCTGATTCCAATTGAACTCCTTTCCCTTCTTCTACAAGGAAGTTATCGAATTTGCTATCCTTGAAAAACATTCAATGAACCTTCAGTAGTAACCAGTAATGCCCATGAAAAATTGAACATCCGTCACATCCTCAGGAACCAACCAATCTTTGATTGCCCTTATCTTTTCAGGATCTACAGAAATTCCTTCCTTGGTCACCAAATGACCTAAATACTGAATTTTATCCTTGAAGAAATCACATTTACTAAACTTTGCGAAGAGTTGATGTTCTCGCAACTCTTGCAAAACAATTTTTAGATGTTCTTTATGTTCTTCTTCATTTTTTGAATAGATTAGAATTTCGTCGATAAACACGACCACAAACTTATCTAAATACTTATACATCACATTGTTCATTAAACACATGAAGACAGCTGGAGCATTGGTAATCCCAAATGGCATTATGACAAATTCGTAATGACCATATCTTGTTCTAAAAGCTATCTTAAAGATGTCTTCATCTTTAATCCTCACTTGATGATATCCAGACCTTAAATCTATTTTCGAAAACACCAAGGCTCCACGTAGTTGATCAAACAGATCATCTATGCGGGGCAACAGATATCAATTTTTGATGGTCATCTTGTTTAACTGATGGTAATCTATGCAAAGTCGCATAGTTTTGTCCTTCTTCTTGACAAAGATGACAGGTGTCCCCCAGGAAGACACACTTGGTCGGATATACTTTTTATCAATTAATTCTTTTAATTGAGATTTTAATTCATTAATTTCCAATATGTTCATTCGATACGGGGTCTTTGAGCTAGGTACTGCACCCGGTACCATTTCAATAGTGAAATCCAATTCCCTTTTCAGAGGTAATCCCGGAATCTCTTCTGGGAATACATCAACATATTCTTTTAAGACTGGTATGTCTTCCACTTTTAACTTATCTGTTTTAATTTTACTTTCCTCATCGGTTATTGTTACTGCATAAGCTTTACATCCCTTTCTAACAGCTCTTTTAAGTTGTAAAGCATAAATTTGTCTTACAGTAGTTTTTCTAGGAATTCATTTGACACTTACTGGTTTTTCATCACTGTTTAAGCATGTGAAATTTTTATCATAACAGTTTATAATTACTCTATGTTGTTCTAACCAGTCCATACCAATCAACAAATCATAAGAACCAAGTGGCAAAACATTAAGTTTAACAACAGTTTCAATTTATCCATAACTATTGCACATTCTTTAACAAAACAAGTTACTTTTCTTTTAGCACCAGTGGCTAACTGAACTAACCATGAATTCTCAAGCTTATCAATAGATAACTTACATTTTTTGACTATTTGGGGTGCAATATAACTGAGACTAGCTCCTAGATCAATCAAAATAGTTACATGGGTCTTATTTATCATACCTTCTACTTCCACCATGGAAGTCTGATATTCAGCTTGTCGGTTCTCCAAGTGTCAAAACCCTAAATTTACCAAAAAATTTAAAATTTTGAAAATACAGAAAATATTCAATAATGCAGTCTGCTAACAGTTATAATTAGTTATATGTTATTTGATTAACAGATTGGTAAATTCATAATTTGAATTATCTACTCGATTAAGTTTAAATCTTATAGAATAATTCTTTTTCTTTTTAGTTTATTGATTTGTTTTTCTTTGCGACAAGAAGGTGGAACTGTCTTGGATTCTGGGGCTTACTTAGCTTTTGAGCTAACGCAGAAAGTTTACCTGATCTCACAGATTTACAGGTAAGAAAGATCCACTGCTGCCTGTCAATATTCATAAAGCATGCAGATATATGTTCGTTGCAAAATAATAGCTCAGTAAAAAGAATATATGCTGTTTCAATTTCAAATGCTTCTATGAGGTAAAAACAATTAGTTTATTATTCCTTTTAAAGATGCCAAAGATTTATATATAAAAGAGATTCAGTCCTAACAGTAATTGGCGACAGTTGTTCTCTCTCTCTAGTTTGTCATTTATAATTTTTGTTGCAAACTAACTTCTTAGATATTTATCAATGTTTACCAAAGTCATCATGTGTATAAGCCTTTAAACTTTGCTTACACACAGGTTAAAGATGGCGGGGTTTTAAGTTTAAGGGTCTACCTAAACTATGTCCATAAACAATTTACGTCACGACAAAATTTTGTTAATTCTTGTGATAAGAAAAATAATGCACAGTAGTTAATGAGATTTTATACTATTATCCTAACTTATAAATCCTTTTGAGGCTTAAAAGGATTATATCAACATTAACATACTGCTATCGATTGGGTTAAGTCAATAGTGAAGAACTAAATTTCTTTTACACATAACATACTTGGAAAGATATTGTCCATTTTTGTTATTAAGATCATCAAAAAGTCTATTGACAAGCCCAATAGATACTATAAGCCTTAACACTCTCATTTGCAAACCTAATAGTTTTTAAAAGGTACTCAAAGGCAAATCAAGGATAAAGCTAGCAAGAAAAGTATCTTAACATGAATAAGATTTATGAATTTCTTTTGCAAAATATTAAAGTGGGCATAACCCTTGATAGAATTATAATTGTTTATCGATGAATAATTTGCTTGCATAAGGTGATAGGTCGTGGAATTATCCACGCCCATGATGAGTTATAATAATTTATAAATATAATGACCTAAACCTTGATACTAAAGTTTTTTTCTTAACATTGCAACGTGCATTGCTTGGTTGACTCCGGGAGTGTAGAACCTTTTGGAACGTTCGATCCACCAAATGATTGCAATATAAAAATCATTTTGTTTGATTGCATGCCGAGACTTTGTAGATTACCCACTGCATGGCAAATTATTTGTATGTGTACATGGATTCACCATGGCCAAGCATTGTGATAATAAAAGGAGACTGCAAACCCTAGTCTTGTTATTTTCTCTATCGTTTTCGACCCTCCGGCCGCTCTGCTACTGTGTCTTGACCACCATGTCGATTCTACGTCTGGTTAGATGTTAGTCTCCCATCTTGTTTCTTGCCTTTTGCACCTCGTAAGCTTGCCCTAAAAACTGATAGAGAAGAGCTGTAAAAGAGTATTTGCTGCTTGCACTGGGATGGTTGCTTTCCTTTAGGGTTTAACCTTCGTGGCTTGCACATTAAAGGGTTATCAGACTGTAAAAGTCTATTTTTCTTTGACCCGGTAGTGAGAG
Source organism: Pseudotsuga menziesii (assembly GCA_001517045.1). Taxonomy (NCBI): domain Eukaryota; kingdom Viridiplantae; phylum Streptophyta; class Pinopsida; order Pinales; family Pinaceae; genus Pseudotsuga; species Pseudotsuga menziesii. Next base: position 690,078 of record LPNX010390437.1, read on the forward strand.
CTGTGACTCAACATCTCGTGATCTGTTTGGTCTTAGGGTTTCTTAGCAGAGTGAACTTTTCGGTTGGAAAGTAGTGACGGCACATGCTTTAATGTCTGCTTGGCTTGTCGCTCCAGTTCTTGGCTGTCACTGGTTGTTGTTGCGTTTGGTAACCTCCCTCTTCCTTGTAACAGATGAAGGGTTTGTTTATCCTTGTGTTGGTGGTGGCACTTCTGTTTGTGGGTGGTTACGTTACTTTGAAACTCAGGTAAGAAATATTACTCGTATCTCTATTCCTTTAAATCTTTGTTAAATATAAGTATAAATTATTAACAGCAACGTGGGTTGTCTCACAGGTGACGACCTTGTCCTCCTACACAGCCAGTGCGAAGCTTGGTCAAAAACTTGCTCATGAGTAAGCCCTGGTTATCCCATGGTAGTTTGTCCTTGTACAGTTCCTTATGGAACGTTTGTTGGTTGGTCACCGTGGCCTGCAAAGACCCTCATGGTTTTAGTTTATCTGGGTTAACTTGGTTCGTTGTTTTAGTTGTTGACAAACCCTTGCTACATGCAGGGCTTCCGACTTAGGTCGTAACTTGTAAATTTTGATTTTGCCTTTGGTTTTGTGTATAAATTGTATAGAATGATGGAAGGCCTGTCAAGCCATTCTCTGTTAACCCTTAAAAATAGAGAGGCATCAATATAGAGCTTAGACTCACTTATTTTGATACTTCTGTTGTAATTTTTGATACATTAGGGTTTTACCCTAACTTAGCTGTGTAAAGATGTATCTATTGTTTTAAATTATCTTTTTATTACAATATAATACTATAGTTTATTCTGCTATTTCTTATATCATAAAATGGGTTATTAAGCTCGGTTAATCAAGCATGTTTATGTTATGTTAATTTATTTTCCTATAAGCTATTACATTTTAATTTGCTCTGTAAATTATTTAAATATTACCCGTTTTAGATAACTGTATGTTATATTTATGTTATCTTAATTTATTTTCCTCTGTTCTCATGGAATTGTAAATATTATTTTATATTTGTTAACTTCAGAAAAATAAATAATCCAATGTTTTGGATTTGTACTTATGTAACTATATTGTTACATCTTTGAAGTACAGGGTTTATGTTTACTTGATATGTTATTATAATGTATTATTATATTTTTTATTGTTTTATCTTATGAGGGTTTCGAGTCGACCCTGCTAATATTTTCTTTAAATGATTTATTAATTTAAAAGAATTTTATTTTACTCATAAGTAAATATTATTTCTATAATTATTAAAATTATCTTTACACTTAGTCTATTTATAAAGCGTACGGATGAGAAAATGTCTTATTGTTATACTCTTATATTTTCTATGCCAAATAATTATAAGAATCTTTCTGTATCTATATTACCCTATTTAAATTATGACATTAGAAATTATTAAATAAGGGTAATAACAAATTAACTGAATTCCTTTCTCTATAGAAATAGTAGTATTTGTTTAAATTGAATCTTTTCTTAGGAGACAGGTTAGTAACTTTAGAGCTTGCAAAAGTATAGTTGGATAAGATGAATAAATTATTTACATTATCAGTCATAAATGAAATAACCTAGCTAACAATCTTAAACCAATTAGTTTTATCTTTAGAATTAAATCAAGGTTTTCCATCCTTACTCACAGTTTAGATTGCTACAAATACAGTAGTTATCCTTAATAGGGAAAGAAATGAACTACAGAGATGAAAAGGTATTTTTATTTAACCTAATACTACACATTTTAACTCTTATCTTCTTTTCCTTTTGTTTCAATATAGATATAAGGATTACGGAAGTAAGTACTGTATAGAAGAATGATTCGTCTACCAGAACATACTACTGTCAGTATAATGATATGACTTCTTTTCCTTTTTCTAATATTCTAACATATACAGTCTAGATCTAACACTACTCTATGTACAGAATAATATTTCTTCTGATAAACAATATCTAATGAAAGAAAACATTTCAATATTCATAACTAACATTTTATTTTAAATTTATATCATACTTCATTCATTTAAATATACCACCTGTCCTAGAGTATGATCTGGATTACTCCAGATGGGGAAAAACATAGGTATGATTTATTTTTCATCGAGAACAGATTCATTATTAAACAAGCTAAGATATTCTACACTTTAAGTTTACATCATATCCTGAACATGCATCATTTACTCACACACAGATATAACTTTAACACAAAAATTAAAAGATAGCAGAACCTGTTCTTTAAGTTGGATGACAACAGCAATGGGAGGCCGTTCCTCCCTACCAACTCCTGGAGAGCGCTCAAACAGCGACTTCTCAGGACCCCTGAGCCTACTTTGGTCTCCTTGGTTGGAACTAGGTGGAGCAATAACCAAAGTACTAGTCCTTAGACTCAATACCAACTCTGAACACAATAGTCAGATCTCTCAGCTAAAAATCTATATTAGATCAAGTTCCTGCAGTTTACCCCTCAAAACACCTTCCTTACAGTTTCCCTTTTCCAATGAATTCCTTGAAGTGCATTCCTCCTGAATGATTCTTCTCCTGGAATATGAGCAGCCTGAGCTCTCTACATTGGGCACTTTTCATAAGATTGCCTAGGTCTTTTTGGGTTAGTTGTCATTAATTGAGCCACCTGCTCTGATCCCACTTTCTTGGGGTATCATGACCCCAAATGTAGGGAAGTTGCCACCTGCAACATAGGAAGTGTTTGAGGATGCTGCCACTTGTCTTTTTTATCTCCACCTAGTTCCTTCCACCAGCTTGACCAGTAACACTCTTTTTAACAGCTCTCCCAAGCTGTTGTCTCCACTTTTATTTATTTAAAAATAAAATATTCAGAATTACATTCCACATCTTTTGACTCTACTGAGTCATTAGTTCCAACTTAGCATTAAATTTAACATAATGTCTTGGGAATCAATTCAAAACAAATAACATTATTTTACAAAATTGGGGCATGTGACACTAAGGCTGCATTGATTCGAGGCATGCTCCTTGCTAGTTCCCCAACGATCATCTCCTCCCATATGGTATGAATATTTCTAACAGTCTTCTTTCGGTTTGGACAGACTGAAGAATAGTGTTTGCCATTACACTCCCAGCACTTGATAGGCTCCTTGCACTCAAAGTTCTTGGTAAAATTTCCATGATTATTTGCAAATTCCTTACCTTTAGAATTATTCTGATTGTTGGGTGTATTGTTCCTATTTCCTTGGAAGTTCTTGTTATTAGGATAATTTTTGGCCTTGTTGTCCTTAAAATTTCTGTTAGGCACAAAATCCTTCTTCTTTTGTTCAAACTGATTATTATTTTTCTTAGCTTTCCAGTTGGCCAAGCTTTCTTTCTTCTGATTCTGCTCAAAACAGAAGTTAGCATTTTGTCATAGCTTCCTCCAAGGTCTTTGGGTTATCATATTCAATTCTATTTTTAATATGATAAGGTAGATAGCTAAAGAATCGTTGTACCTTTGATTTTTCATCTACAAGGTATGGTACATACCTAAGTAGACTTAAGAACTTGCTGTTCAAATCCTTCATTGTCATTGAATCTAACTTCAGTTCATAAAAATCTTTGGCTCTCTCCTCATAATACTGCTCAGACAGGAATTTCTTTTTGAAATACCTCTTAAAGGTACTCCAGTTAACATCTTTTTCTTTTATACCCTTAACTCTTTTCAAGTCCTGCCACCAAATGTCAGCCTTTCTTGAGAGGTTATATATAGCCATTCTAGCCTTTAACTAGTTAGAATAATTATATATTTGGAAGTACTTCTTCATCCCAGATAACCAGGATTCAGCTTCCTCCCCCTTCTCACTCTCTCCATTAAAGGTTGGTGGTTTTATCTTTTTAAATTCCCCAGAAATTTCCTCATAAGGTTTGTATTTCCTCTTTTTAGTGTACAAATTATCATCCCTACTGTCACTAGTAGTATGGTAATTTCGTTGTTCACCAAACACTTCAGAAGACGAACTACTTTCAGTTTTTGTATGTTTCATCTTTTTAGATTTTCATTGATGACTGGCATCTTCTAATTCTGATCTTCTACCCCTACCCTCTGTTTGAAACTTTTCAGTTACAACCTGATTCAGCTCTTCTTGAGCCCTCAGAATCCTTTCATTTTCTAGCTTTACAGACTCCATTTCAGTTTTTAAGTCTTTTACAGTTTGTAACAACTCTGAGGAATTGGTAGTTAAATCCTCTGGTATAGGATCTCTTGGTAAATTTCTTGTTTTAGTAGCTGGAGACTCCTCCTCGGCATACTCTTCCAGCCTTTCCATACCTGCCTGTTAAACTTCAGAAAACGATTCTCTGTTGAATAGCATTTAAAATAAAGTACATCAGCACAATAATTTAATTTAATGTTTCATGAAAGCTAGTTGGGCTTCATCAAAGCCTAGTGTTTGAACCTTGTGCTCTGATACCACATGTCAAAACCCCAGATTTTCACAAAAATTTAAAATTTTGAGATAACAACAAATGTTAAAACATGCGGTCTACTAACAGCTAAAGGTTAGCAATAAAAGAAGCAGTCAAGTGATTAGTTTTACAAAATCTTAATTATGTTAACTCAAAAGTTCAATTTTGTAACAAGAATAAGGTTTACTTGCGTATTGTTTTATTTTAGTTTACTGATGAGTCTCTTCATGTCAAGTAGGTGGAATCTAACTTTTGAATTAGGTTTACAAGTATGATCGAACGAGTACGTTTTTAAAAATTCTTAAAGTATCCAGCAGTGTTTTATTAGCAATTATAAAGCTTAGTAATTAAGCTGCTAAATTCTAAACAGCTTCCATGAGGTAAAACCATTTGGCTTCCTTCAGTTTTTCTTGTAATAAAGTTCAAAAGTACGTAGCGACAGTAAGATATGTTTGTGACTCTAAAATTATAATCTCAGTTACAAAGTACTTCTACTTTAGTGTGCATAACTTGCAATGTTATAATGGTTGTTTTGTCAGTATGTAAACAATAATATATTATCTTCTCTGTGTAACAACTGTTCCACATTTCGCTTCTGTGAGGAAACTTACAGCTTTTAACCTTCTTGTCGTTACAAGTTTGATTTGTGCTAACAACAAAAATAAACCATAATGCTTTCTCACATAAAATCAATGTTTGCCTATACTTTTTAACTTCATGCCGAACCATGTGGTTCTAATAATTCTGGACTCAAGTAGGATCATTCCTATTCAATTTCTTAATTTTCTATGATACTTCTCTTGTATTAAATTATTGTTTACAATCAGTCTTTCTGAGATTGATGCCTTCGAAACAGGTCGACTTTCTAGCTATTTTGTATAATTCTATAACCACTTCACTAACCAATAGATACGGTGAATCATTAGTAAGAACCTGGTTGAGTCACAACCAAAATCTTTCAAAGTTTCGTCGCTCTGAACTATGTAAAAGCAATTCATAAAAGTGTTCTTTCAAAACACTTTCTCAACTTCATAGTTTTGCTACTGTTTGATTTATTAGTTTCTATATGACTTATAGACATGCATAGACTATTTTGCTTAATAGACATTCAAGTCTATAATTAGTTTAAGGTTATAAACAAGTTTAAAATAGAGTTTATGATTCTCCAAAATACTATCGTGTGCCACTTATAAAAATTATAACTTGAAAAGTCGTTTTTACAAAAGATCATCATGTATAAACTATGTTGTTTCTACATAAGAAAGCTATAGGTGTTCGGTGGTTAACTTGAGCTCTTCTATATGATAAAGACTTCTATCCATAGCAAGGTTGATGTTTAAAGAAGGGATTACCAACATCCATATTATATTAGTGATGTTACAATATATAAGTCATATGGTTAATGAATAGAGTGAGTTCTATGCATGAATGGTTTCAGCATTAACCAAAGTTTAAAGGTGACATTTCTTTGCTAGGTCAACGTAAATCACAACGTTGATATATTAACCCTAACCTAACATATCATATGATGAGCAGTGTATCGATTTACAAGCAATAATTTGGTTGATGATATAGTTTATGCATCGTGATTCAATGATTAAATAATTGGTTATTATGTATGCAGGCAACTATAGAAAAATGATCCACTGCATGGTTTGATTTACGTGACCACGTGGTCTTCTCTTGACCAAGCGTGGAAGAAATAAGAACCACCGTAACCCTAACCCTTTTCATTTCTCCTCCGCAGTTCGCGCTGGCCCTTGAGGCTGCTCTGCTTGGATTTCATGGTGGCCGTTGGTCCTCTTCTGCTCCAGTTGTCTCGCGTCTTCAGTTAGCGTTGCCTTTACCTCCAGTGTTTGGTTTTAAATCCATTCTTAGTGGCTGTGAGTTCTCACTCTGCAAGCTTTGTTGATTCTATCGTTTCCCTTGGCTTGTTGTCTGCTCTAGCTTCCTTTCATTGTCCTTGTGGCTCGCTATTGCATGAGGTTTAGTCTTACAGGCTGTTTTTTCAAAGTCTGTTGGTGACAGTACTTCTACGAGACTGTTTGTTGTTTCAAATGACAGGTAAAAGTTTGTTTTTACGTTTATTTAACTTGCAGCAGGTGTATCACTGTTATGTTGGCATAAACAGATCTTAGGTTACTTATTTACTGACATTCGTCTTTTAAACTCCTTGTAGATGCTCGCCACTATATGCATTCATGGTGGAGGAAGTATGCAGTCAATCTTCGAATGTCGTGGCTCGTGGCTTAGTTCAGGTAAGCCCTGTGGTCCATATGTTAGGTTTTCACCCTAATTGTATCAGGTGGTCATTTGGAATAACCCAGGGTTTGGGAAAGCCTTCCTCGACTCGCCATAAGTTATGTGGTTTATTTTTACAGGTCATTTGTTGATTTACCCAATTTCAAACCCTCGCTAGTCGAAGGGTAAACTCGGTTTTTTAAACTGAGCAATGTAAATAGTTTTATTTTGATGCTTGGCTTACGACTTGTTTAAAATTTAAACAATAGCTCTCTTGTAAAGACAGTTCTATCTTCAAGCTTGTTTCGATTTATCAAATGTTTAACATTAAGCTCTGCGTAATCAGGGTTTTTACCCTTCTCCACTGTAGATGAAGTTTTGTACTCTGTTTAAAGTTTATTATTAATGTTTTTACGACTAATACATACAGTCATAGTTTAGTTATAATTCTTGCTCTTTTTTGTTCAGAGTTATGAGCTAGGGTTTATCCTGTGGAAACCCTCGTTTTTAAATAAATTATTCTACTTAATTTTTAACAATTTTTAATACTTATTTAGTTGAATGTTAACTAGTATTTACAAAGTATTGTGGAAATTCGAGTTATAATAAATAACAATGTCTTTTTGTTTGTCCTTAAAGGACTATAAATAATTTAGAATAACCTAGTTATCCAATGGTTACATAATCCAATAAATTTGGTTTATGACTTCAATGTATTGACATCTGTAATTGTAATAATTATAAGGGTTTTAACCCTGTCTTTTGCTTTCACAGGTACACCCTGTTTGTAAAAATAAAAGAGAACGGTTTTTTTTATAGGTATACATTTTATGTATGTTGTTCATTATTGTATTTTATCTCTGTGTAATGAATTTAATTTGTTTTTTTATGGTTAAAAAGAACTAATCTTATTGTTTATCCTAGGTTACTACTGTAATGGATTTGTATAGAAAGAATACTGGTTGATTTCTGCTCAGAAATATGAGCTAGGGTTTTTACCCTATTTAACTTTTATGATAATGATTTATGTATTGTTAGTTTGTTAAGTTCGATTATTGTCAAAAGATTTTTTTAGTTTGTTTAAATAATTATTAATTTATAAACGATATTGTTTATGTTAATATTATTATCTGAGAATTTACTATATTTTATTAAGTACGTCTTTGCACATATGCTTTATTAATAAAGACTGAGAACAGTCTAAAATAGTTAGTTTATTCAATAGGATTCTTTTTGTAAGATTGATAAAAGAAATGAGGATTTTCAAACCTATCATTACTCCTTTACATATAATTTGTCTGTAAGAGTGTAAGAATAGTTCCTTGTTAATAATACTTTAAGCATAGGTTACTAATGTCTTTTAGTTATTTTAATTCGAAGAAAAAGAATACTCTAAGAGTTATTAAGTTCTTTATTAATATATTCCTTATCTTGAATTAGTTTGTCTTTAAAATTTAATTAGGTTACCAATCCTTACTTAACAAAAATAAATAAGCATTTAACTATGACATTTCTATTTCTTCTATTTCAGGTTAGATGTATAGTTTGTAAGAGAAAGTACTGTGTAAAAGAATAACTTACATTCTTGAACACATTGCTATTAGTAAAATAATATGACCCTTTTCTTTTTCTAGCATTCGTAATACACAGTCTGGTTTTAACAATAGCCTAACTAAACAGAATAATATTCTTTCTAGAAGCAACTATCTACTGAAAGATGAGATTCCAACACTCTGAAAAACATAAGTACTCTATTCATCAAATATAGATTCAGCATTCAAACAACTAAGAGATTTCAAGCTTTAACAGTTCACTACATAACATATAAATCATTCATTATTCGTTCATTCTCAGATATAAGCTTTAACACAGTAAATAAAGACTGTAGAACCTGTTTAAAGCTGGATGACAACAACATTGGGAGGCCGTTCCTCCCTACCAACTCCTGGAGAGCGCTCAAACAGCGACTTCTCAGGACCCACGAGCCTGTTCCTGGTCTCCTTGGCCGAGAACTGGTGGAGCAAGCAACAAAATACTATTCCAATGACTCAGTACTAACTTTGCACTCAGTAGCAAGATCTTTTAGCTGAAAATATGTACTAGATCACTTCCTGCAGTTTACCCCTCAAACACCTTCCACAGATTCCCTTCCCAAAGAAATCCTTTGAAGTTCATTCACCTAAATGATTCTCTTCTTGGAATGAGCAACCTCAACTCTCTTCAATGGGATTTTTTATTAAGATTGCCTAGGTCTTTTTGGGTTAGTTGTCATTAATTGAGCTACCTGCTTTGATCCCACTTTCTTGGGGGATCATGACCCCAAATGTAGGGAGGTTGCCACCTGCAACATTGGAAGTGTTTGAGGATGCTGCCACTTGTCTATTTGCTCTCCACCTAGTCTCCTCCACCAACTTGACCAATAACACTCTTTTTAATAGCTCTCCCAAGCTGTCGTCTCCACTTTTATTTATTTAAAATTAAAATATTCAGAATTACATTCAATATCCTTGACTCTGCTGAGTCATCATTTACAACTTAGCATTAAATTTAACATAATGTCTTGGAATAAAATCAAAATAAGATAATATTATTTTGCAAAATTGGGGCATGTGACACACATCATCGTTGTCATATGACTTAATAGTTTCTGCACATGCGCCACTCTCGAATAATAGAGTTCTGATTCATATTTGGAATTACAATATTCCTTTAAAAATTAAATGTTTTTTATGGCTAGTTTTGGGTAATCGTATTAGTACATGGGATACTTTATTGATTAAAGGGTGGTGTGGCCCAAGTCGTTGTTGTCTCTGTAAGTCTGTAGAGGAAACTATCGGTCGTATTTTTTATCATGTTCCTTTGTAAGGAAACTCATTGCTCAACTCAAGAGTTCTCACAATGTGGACATTACTTGGCTGATTACTTCAATTCTTGGGAACATTGAGGTGTGATATCAAAATTCTGCGGGGAGTTCACACCTGCCTCTTTTTCTCATATGGAACATATGGATCACTCGCAATCTCTCACTTTTTCAAGGAAAGAAAATTAGGATAGAGCATACTCGTGTCAGGATCCTGAACCAGTTGATCTCGTATCCACTTATCAGGGAAAGGGAAAAGAACAAGGTTGGTCATCTCTCCACCTATACTCCATTATCTGCATGGATTCTTCAATGGAGCTTCCAAGAACAATTTCGATGGTGCTAGCATTGTGCTTGAAATCAGCCAAATACACTCATTCAACTTGAAACTGGGATGTGGCTTCAGCATAAACTATAGAGCCGAGTTGCTTGACTTATGGACTTTACTTTACTTTGCGGCTAAAATTGGTATTCCTTCCCTTTATATTATGCTGATTCCTCTGTAGTTATAACTTGGGAAAATGAAAACACAACCTTCTCTATCCTTGAATTGGAAGGCTGGTGTGAAAAAATCTCAGCCCTTAAATCCTCCTTTCTCTCTATAGAGCTTCAACATGTCTATCGTGAACACAATCAGAAAGAAGATTGCTTATCCAAGGAAGCGCTCAATTTGGCCACTGGCCTCTTCCTTCACTGAGTTTTATGAGGGAAACATTATTTGGGGAGGTGAGACTCGGATTTTTTAAAGTCTCACATGAGTTATTTCATTGATGGTTTTCTTTCATATACATGCTCTTGGCATTGATGCATCATTTGTCTTCAGTCTCCATGGATGAAGAGCAACATATTATGGTTAGTCGACTCCCTGAGCGCTTTCATGGATAATCAGTCTAGTTTATGTTTGTGTCCTTGATGGTATGTTTGTCTCTTTATTTGAGGAAGGGGATTTCATAACAATCTCTGTATGGTACATCTTGCTTCTCGTTGTTCATCTATCTCCAGATGTTTCTGAGGGATCTGTTGATCCTCTTTGTGATGTAAACATTATCCTTTGATTCATATGAATATCAAGGCTAAGTATTTTTTCTTCTAAAAAAAAAATTATTTTTATAGTTTTGCATCCAGAGTAGTGAGGTGCTTACAACATAGTACGATGGTGATGCTGTAATGCATAATGTTGTGTAACGTGAGGCTCCTTTTAAAAAAATGCAAATGATGTTGGCTTAAACAAAAGAATAAATAAATTAAGTTATATTGATTTGATCTTAAACCTAGATATATCAACGACCAAGAGGTATCAAATATTTGCCTTGGATCCCTCTCTGAGCTTTATAGATAGGGTTTAAGATGGATCTATGTTGGTAAAATAGTTACAAGTATATTATATTCATTAATTTTTAACATAAAAAATATCTTTTTTTATATATCATATTGATTTGGTAATTACACCAAAAGCATTTTCTCAATGAGATATGGTCTCATGCCATTGTTCCAAATTCCTCTTTTTTCAAGCGAATTAAAAACTGCCACGTGTTTTTAACTTGAATTTTTTATGTTTGTTGTGCATTGTCTTGCTATTTAGTTGTCCTTAAACTTGAAGTGGAATTAGAGGATAAGCTTAGTGTGTCAAAGGATAAGCTACGATAAACTAGGATTTTGAGGCAGTAGGTTACCAAAAGATGGGGTTGTTGTAGAGGATTTCGGGGAACATAACAAAAAAACCATAGGTGATGTTTGAGTGTAAAAAGGAAAGAAGATGAGGTTGAAATTGAAGCAGGGGTGTCGATAGGGAAATTGGGGATTGAAGTTGATGAATAAGCAGAAGTTGAAGATGCCAAGGGAACGAACAAAAATGAAGGTGCAAGATTCGAGAACGAACTTAAAGAAAATTTGTTGGAATATATTAAACCCACTCATACCTTAGGATAAAATAATTAATCATTATTTCATTAATTATTCACCCACTAGCTTAATTAGTTGGCATCCACTTGCACCTTAAAGTCAATACATGCCATCTATATCCTAGGAATGATTTATTTCTAATTCTGGGTTGATCTTGACCACCTTTTGACCATCTAGAATTAGTATAAAACACTTTACAGTAGATTTTTATTTATTCTACTTTTCCTGCTTTTCTATGGATAAGGTAAAGCTAGTAAAACTAGGAAACTGGGTGCTTTTGTGGCCAACCCATCCTTCATTACTTTTCCTCCATTTTCTAGGGTTAGCATGTTTTTCCCATCTCCTTGACAACTCACTCATGCTTTTGCCAATTCGTGAGTTCCTTGATAGATTTGGGAAGTGCTTTATCTACATATGGGGGTTTGCTATATTTTGGTAAGTTGGCCTTTTTGAGCTTTATGAGTTGTCTCCATAGAACTCGATTTTCCTATGAGGGATGTACTATTTATGTACACTATTATTCATCATTATTCAATGGAAGGATACACACCAATATTAATCTCTTCATTCATGTGATTCAGACTCTTTTCTTCTCTCTAGTTTTCTTGTGTATGCTTGTGAGAATTCTTAGCAGCAAGGTCTATTTCCTGTGCTTCTTCTTAGCATCATTTCTCATGGCATTGATCTATTATTTCTACATGGTATTAGAGCTACAGGGAGCACAATATTGCCATCTTCTACATGGTATCAGAGCTACAGGGAGCACAACCTTGCCATCTTCTACATGTTATCAGAGCAGCAAGGTTGATCAAGTTCTACAGAGTTGAGGAGCGCATCCAGTCTCCTAACCCTCTCTGAAGAAGAGCCTGTCTAGCTAACAAGATTTTCTCCTAGTTTGTTTTGCAGATTGCAGAGAGTTTCTTCTTGAGCACATCAATTCAGCAACATGGATTCTCCTTCATCAATAACTCTTACTCCCTTCAACTATTTGGAATGGAGAGCCAAAATCTCCAATCTATTGTGCAGTAGAGGATTGTACAGAGTTACTCTGGATTTGGAGAATGAGCCCAATGTTGTGATTGAGAAAGCTAAGTGGCACAATAGGTTGGATGAAGCCAATGGATTTATTTGCCTCTCTATTTCTCTTGATCTACTCTTTCATCTAGATGGTTTTACCACTCCAAACCAAGTATGGACTCAATTGGAGTCTCTCTTTGGAGTTCAAGATGAGCTAAGTGCGCATCAATTAGAGATTGAGTTATTCTCACTGAGTCCAAGAAACTTCGATTCTCTTGAGGGTTTCTTCACCAAGTTCAAGTCACTTGTTCTAATTCTCAAGCAACGTGGGATTGAGAAAGAAGATGATCAATTAATCCTTTCCATTCTTTCAAAATTGGGTCCTGATTACTCAGTTTTTTTGTCTACTTTTCATGCTACTAGGCTTGTTGTTCCTGAGTGGAAAATGCCTTCTTTAAATTCTTTTCTTGATTCACTAACAAAGGAGAAAGATAAATTGATCCATATGGGTGTCCTTAATTCTCCCAAGGGAAAGGATCATGCTCTCTTGGTTCAAGGAAAAAATAATGTTAAATCCAAAGAAAAGCAAATTGTGAAGAAGCCAAAGTGAGAAATTGAAGATGAAGATTCTTATGAAGATTTAATGAAGAAAGTTAAGAAGAAAGGGAGCACATCCAAGTGTTCTTATTGTAGCAAGGGATTTCATTTAGTGAAAAAGTGTTTCAAGAAGAAGATAGACATCATGTCTCAGCTTCTTGAGAAGTAGAAGATCAAAGTTCCAGAAGAACTAGAAAAGCCTACTGATTCCCCAGAACAATGTCAAACTGCACAGTTCCAAGGTGATATAACTTATGCTTTGAGTGCCAGAGTTCTCTCCTTTTCTCATGTCTCTGATATAGATTTAGTATTTGATATATCAGAATCATAAATATCAGATCCTTTCTTTCATAATCCTCCTCTCAGTCTACTAGGTTCATCTCCCAAAAATTGTGATTTTTCACTAGATATTGACTTGTCTTTGAGAAGCTCTTCCTCACAAGATTGTATATATGATTTAGAAGATGTTTGCAGGGTGATATGCATGTCATGACACATATCATAACACCATCCATACCATCTACATACCTCTGAATAATCCTAAGACTATACAAATCCCAAGTTCACTAGTTGATTCCTCATTGGTCTCTTATGTAATGATATTTATCTTACATGGTTTGAAGTCTTTCCTATCTTTTAGTGGTTGGTTATCCATGAACTTAGTCATATTTGGACTAAAATTAAACATGTTTGGATATGTTCTAAACACTTATGGTTCAGATATTATGCCCATCCATCATTCGTATTTTTACACTTATCAGTTTTCCCCAGTTGCTCATAATTTTCCTAGTCTAGCCCTATATCCTCATGGAGCCACTGAAGCCTTTGTCTTTGTTGTTCCATATGCTAATATTTCTAATATATCAGAGTTTTATCAGCCTCATATCAGATCTGGAAAGGTGCTACATCAGATTGGAAGATTGACATGTGATTCACATCACAATTTTGCAGCTATTCAGGGAATTGAGTGTGAAATAAATTGTCTTAATTTTTGTACTCTTTGGGAACGAGTATGCACAGATCTCTTTTCCATTTCAGATTATGTTTGCATATCAGAGTTTGACAACATCAAGAAGCATTTAGATAATTATCCTACTTCATCAGATGATGAGATTCAAGGAGTCTCTCCTCTTCCTTCTTGCAGGTTCTACACTTTAGCGCATGATCATGGAGTTCATGATTTCTTCAACAAGTCTTCCATCTAGAAGAAGTTCATTCAGCTCTTTCAAGTGAAGATAAGGATATGTTGAAGACACATTCTTTCAAATTTTGTGCCTTGTCCTTTCTTGAGGGAGGATTTTCCCCATGTGGTTTTGCATCTTTCCTCACTTTTCTGGACATAAAAATTGTTAAAGGGTGACCATAGCCTTGTTGCTAGGCCATATATGCATCTTTTTTTTTTTGTCATACCATCATAAATTCATACTTATAGGGGGTGCTGGAATATATTAAACCCACTCATAACTTAGGATAGAATAATTAATCATTATTTGATTAATTATTCACTAACTAGCTTAATTAGTTGGCATCCACTTGCACCTTAAAGTCAATACATGTCATCTATATCCTAGGAATGATTTATTTCTAATTCTGGGTTGATCTTGATCACCTTTTGACCATCCAGAATTAGTATACAACATTTTACAACATATTCTGCTTTATTATGCGTTTCAAGCTTTTCTATGGATAAGGTAAAGCTAGTCAAACTAGGAAACTGGGTGCTTTTGTTGCCAACCCATCCTTCATGAATTTTCCTCCATTTTCTAGGATTAGAATGTTTTTCCCATCTCCTTGACAACTCACTCATGCTTTTTCCAATTCATGAGGTCCTTGATAGATTTGGGAAGTGCTTTATCCACTTATGGGGGTTTGCTATATTTTGGTAAGTCAACCTTTTTGAGCTTTATGAGTTGTCTCCATACAACTCGGTTTTCCTATGAGGGATGTACTATTTATGTACACTATTATTCATCATTATTAAATGGAAGGATACACACCAATATTCATCTCTTTATTCATGTGATTCAGTCTCTTTTCTTCTCTCTAGTTTTCTTGTGTATGCTTGTGAGAAATCTTAGTAGCAAGATCTATTTACTGTGCTTCTTCTTAGCATCATTGCTCATAGCATTGATCTATTATTTTTACAAAATTTTGTTAACTTGTATGGAGCCGTTTATTTGAATTGAAAAGATGTGCCACCACCGAGTGAGAACGTAGACAAAGCTGATGGTTTCATGGGCTAAGACGAAGGGGCTTTGAAATCCAACTAGAATGCATAGCTAATGGAGGCACTAAAGACAGGATTTGAAGTCAATGATGAAATGAATGAGAAGCTTGTTCCTGTCGTTGAGAATGGGCAAGGAGTAGTAGGAAGTATAGGGCGAGGAGCAAAGCCATATAGGGTTAGGGTTAGGTTTAGTTTCAAGGTCAGACTTTTGTTTGACTTCTTCTTATTTCCTCTAATGCAATCCAATGCTCAAATAAAGAATTCCAAGTAATTTATTATAGATTTAGATCTATGTATATTGTAATTTACAAGTCTTGAAGTTTGTAATTCGATGAATTAAATTCAAAGAGTTGAGAATTGGAAGTTGAATTAGTTTTTGTTGTTTGCAGTTACTGGAAAAATGCCGGTGGAAAGAAGGTACTAGATTGAGTGTATATATAACAAGATGACATGCTTTTTGTTTTAAAACAATTGCTATGGCATTTTCCCAATTTGCCTTTAGGTTTTGCATGCATGTTACAGTGAGATCTTAAATGTTAATCAAGATAATAACTAACAATAATCAAGAAAATAGATATCAATGATTGCATATGCATTGAATGCGTTAGTACAATATTTTATAGATACAAGAGATCAATGTATGTTTTAGGTTTTGTTTACTTTAAACTCTCTATGTTTCATTTTTCATTTGATCTTTAAATACCCTAATTTTGTGGAAAGTTAGTTATACTATAAAAATGGAGTCTAAAAAGGTATTGGGATGTCTCCTTTCACTTCAATTCTTGACTAGTTCAGTTTTGGTATTAAATGGCCACACTGTAAAAGACAAATCAACATAAACCTTATAATGTCCATATGTAAAGATTAATAACAATTATATTCAAACAAACCAAAAATATTTAAATAGATCACATATGCGAAGTGTGGGAAAATACCCACCTTCAACTCTATGGGTGGTCTTATCCTCTCTCCCATCATAATTAAGCGCTATTTTACCCCAAAGGAAGCATGTATTATGACTTTTGACTCATTTAAATGGCCATTCATTGAATCTTTATGGTTTCTAGCATAATATCACTTTAAAAGTGTTTTAAGATTTTTTTTCCCAACTTTTATAGAGTAAAACTTTCAAGTTAATATGATATTATTTGGAAAGTTTTGGAGTTCAATTCTATGATCTTAATTTCCAAATTTTCGAAAACTTCTCTAACTATTACTACTCGAGATTTCTAGCATGAGAAGAAGCACATTGGTATTTAATTTCTACAAAGTCCTTGCGTACAAACCTTAATTATATTTTATTGCTCTCGATTAATTAATAAATGTTCAAAAACACTTAACATGATAAATGATAAATTTTCTCTGAACTTTATCAAACTTAGCAATGATTCTATTTTTTAATAATATTAAACTATTTTATATTTTTCTAAATCAGTATTGATATCTTTAAAAGGAGATCTACCAAGTACCGAGACAGATCAAATTTCTCAAGGTGCAAACCGTTTTTAAGAGTAAAAATCTGTAATCTAAATTTTATGGTTTTAGTTTTTCTAATTTATGTTGTTTTATATATATGCAATTCTAAAACATTTAAATTTAATTTAAGCAAGACAAGTTATTTTTAATAATATTTTATTATTTTTATAAAAAACACGTATAAACTCTAGGATGAGCATTAAAAGAGTTACACATCTCCCCCTACGGAACTGTAGAATGCACCTCTTCGATGCAATTACTTTTGCAACTATTTCTTAAATTGAAAAATGATAACTTACACAATAAAATAGCAAACTCTATTAAAATTTAAAACTACCATAAAGCTTTTTTTGTCTTGAAATATCTCATTTGTATGTATGCATTTCAATGTTGAATTTGCAATGTTTCACAGAAAACTATGTATATATAGCTGCTGCTGGTCTCCATGAGTCTTTTATTTTTTACTTTAAAGTTTATACATGTTTTTTTGGCCAGTTTTATAACTTTTCAACAAACTTTAAAACTGGTCTCATGCAACAAATACAATTTTAAAATTTTGAACCATCGGTTATAACACTATATTTTTGAATCAAAATTGCGATAAGTAGTTGAGCTATTATCTATGTATTCTTGGCTCACTTTTTGTCTATCAAATGCTAAAAATTTATTCAATGACACTAAAATCTAATTTTCAAAAACAACAATATCCATGAACCATAACCATAATTTCAATGCCCATCTTGGTTTTGTCTTTGATCTAATGGTGTTTTGAATATTATTAAAGTCAAACGTGCATCAACAATTTACACATTTTAGGCTTATTTGATATACGTTGCCATAATTTCTTCTACTATGAGATGTGGCATGCTTCAAAGATTTGTGTTTGCTATAATGCACATAGGAAACTACGCACAAAATAGGACCATTTACAAGTGAAGTATTTCATGTTTATTATGGTAGAGTTACATTATATAATTTAAACTTTAAATAGTTCAAAAAAAAGATGCACATAAAAATTTATATCTTAGTAAAAAGTTTTGGAACCAACCAATAAAACTTATGACATATAATATTTGAATGGTTTAGATTAGAGGAATGACCTATACAAATTTTAAAGTATGTCATCAATTAAATTTAAGAAATCAACTAAATTTAAGAAATAAGAAATGGAGGAAATATTTTAGTTTATTTTAGTTTTAACTTGTCAATTTAAGAAATGGAGGACATATTTTAGTCTATTTTAGTTTTAACTTATCTTAAAAATTATAAGGATTGATTGATCAAGTTAAAAGAATTCTATGTAAAATGGAAAGCAATTCAAGAAAATTTTTCTTACAAGCAGTGACGAATAGCTCCTAGACACCTACTAAATTGTTCCCTTTACATGCAGGAAGTCACTAGCTTGGCATTGATTTTATAAATCCTCTGTAGTAGGATGTTTGGTTGTTGGTTCAACAAATGACCAAGAGAGTTCCCTATGTGCAACACCTGCATATGCATTGGCTAATTAATTCTATAACATATCATCTTTTCCTTTGCTAACATGTCACAAGCTTGAAATACATATAGCTCAATGAGATAATAACAATAAAACATCAGGACCTACGATCATAAGCACAACAACACACATGAACTCATACAATAAGATGAAATGCAGCCACACATTACCTAAACATCATCTAATAATCCACCAGAGGATTATCCTCCAACCATCATTGTTTTCCTTCCAATCATTGTTGTTGCATATTGATTTAATGTGAAACACAATCTTAGCTACAACTTATTTAGAACTCCCGCACTTGACTATGCAAAAATAAATATCCATATATAGC
This sequence comes from Pseudotsuga menziesii, assembly GCA_001517045.1. Lineage (NCBI taxonomy): Eukaryota > Viridiplantae > Streptophyta > Pinopsida > Pinales > Pinaceae > Pseudotsuga > Pseudotsuga menziesii. The sequence continues at coordinate 708,656 of LPNX010390437.1, forward strand.
ATGAAATAGGGCAATTTGCGCTTCTTAAGAGTTGCTACACCATATCACACATATCAACCCTTTTGAAATTGACAAGGTTTCCATTTAATGTCTAGAAGATTATGCATATTTCATCTAACAAAACTTGTTGACACAATAGTTATTGTTTTTCCATAAGTGAAATTATGCTTTGGATTATACCACCAACAATGGAGGTTGCCTACCAAATACTGATTTACTTACATGCAAGTTCCAAATGGATACCAATTAACTTCTATCATTACCAAATTTAGAGTGGATCGAACTCTTCTTACATTATATCCAGGTTCAAGGTTTGTCCCATTCAGAATCAAAGTGGTCCAACTTTGAGCATCTCGAACAAAATCTGTCTTCTTACTAGACCAATCTGAAGAAGAATGTTGATCGTTAACATCATCTACCAAAATGTCAGTCAAATTATATGATAATAATTTATGTTACATTTATCATCAATCTGATTTTGTAAACTTACAAGGCCTAAGGAAAAATATATGCAGAGATTAGTCTAGGAGTGCTTCTAAAGCTATGAAATCCACTCACTAATCAACACACAACCATTGAAAACCAAACTTGTAGAAAAATAATCAAATTAAATCCTAAGATATCATTCAATAGTGATTTCATTCCATTCCATTGTGAGATCCTAAGGTAGAAATGCAGACTAAATCATATATCTATTTTTTTATGATCAACAATACTATATGAGTTCCATCTCAATGGAATATATCAATACTTAGAAATACCTATTTTTAAATTAAATATAGGAATAACGGGCAACTACAATCATGAATCTTTGAGATCAATACTATCCAGCTATGGACTAGTCACAATATAAATTCAAGTTAGCATATATAGCTTAACAATACTTTGCAAGTTTCTTCTCTAGTTTATATTGATTTAGAAATGTATGAAGTATGGCCTATTTAAATGATGACATTACTTCAAATATCAATTCCATAAATTAAACTTGTATCAAGTCACCAAGCCACTAATGTGCTGGAAAATGATAAGCTATAGGAAATATGCTTAGAAAATGATTTCTCAGTATATAGATTAACCTCCCATGAGTAGATCGATTGGAATTTATACACAGTGTATTGCACAAATAATGTGCTACAGTAATAGCGTTGCAGGAACGCGTTACAAGGACGGTTGCAAGATTAGTAGTGCTAAATTACAATGAAAACTATCTCATGTCATGTTATATTTGGAGTAAGAAATTACATCTCGTATGAAGCTGGACAATCATAGCAAAGAGATGATTCATTTTTGCCATATGAAGTTCATGACCAAAGGCATGAAATCACTGCTCGATATTTCCTAGTGTTGTAGGAATGATGAATGGAACCAAAGATATCAAGTTGGTGATTTTCTAGTGACTATACATGTTAATCTTGACAACATGTCACCATATAGGCATGATTTTCTATGGGATCCATATTCCCCTTTTGATTCATGAAGATCGACGGTATGCTAAAAAACAAAGTTGTTACCGAAAATGATGGTGTTACTAGAACTTACTGCGGGAACTCATTTTGTAACCTTATCAACCATATTCAAATTAATATTCAAATTATCTAAAGTAAATGAATAAAATATGAACATAGGCAACGATTTATATCTCTGAACTCAAGATGAAAATTCTTAGATGAAATTTGAAGTATTAGGCTATTAGAGGTGGAAAAAAAAGATATTTTGTAGGGAAAATGGCCAAAATCAAAGTAAAGAATCTACATCTACCCCAATCCTGAGGATTTACATGTCCTCATGCAAAAAGAAAAAGACCCTTCTTCATACTGCAACTCTTAGGATTATTAATCCTCCCTTGACCATACTGTCTATTAGATTATTTAGCCTAACGTAGGAACCTTAATTAATTAATTGGGTCCACTAGTACCATTGGGTCCACTTGGCCTAATGGAGCGACATGTACCAGTCACTGGAGTGTGGGGAACACTGCTAGAGGTTAACTGCCACTTATTTCATGTGCATGCATCAGTTTGGGCGCCTCCTAGACCAATCCCTACATTTTAGGATCCACTGGGAGTCTCGACACCAACCTACTTCAGTTAGTTGGAGTTAGTACTAGTTAGTCTTAGTTTGTTCCTAGTTACTTTCAATTAGTTCACAATTAGTTAGCTAGCGCAAGGTTTGCATGGATAATGCATGGCTGCATGTGGAGTAGGCGCATTTTCCGACTTACCACACTCAATTACACTGAGTTAACTAGTTGTCATTGATTGTTTGAGTTGTTGGACATCTGGGAGTTGATCTGTTGGACTCTGACATTGAGTAAGACACCATGAGTTAGATGGTAAGTTAGCTACAATCATATCCAGTGGATAGATTCGAATTACATGTCATGTATTCAAATTCTTTTCCTATGTAAACTATTGTAACACCGGATTTTATTATTGTGAATGATACTATAAATTCCTGAGCAATACTTGTCTGTTTCTTGTGTGGTTTGTTTTGTTTAGTTTGTATCTTCATTCTCCATTCTTTTGCTGCAAACATTATTAGAACTATCTACTTAAAGATCTAAATGGCATTCAAATTCTAATATGGTATACAGAGCTGCAACCTCCTATTGCAATACCATTACATCATTTCATGTGTAATTTGTCGTTGAATCACTTGTGAGTTTATACTTTGTCCCAAGATTGTTGTGAAGTTTATTTCATGCAAGAGTGGCCGCATGAACAAGTACATATATTCTAGACTAAGATCGAGAATCCATGCATTTAAATTGAAGCTTCTTGTTCCTTTATTGGAGCTTTTTATCCCTCTTGTACCACTTCTTTCCCATCTTAACTACATTCCAATTTTCATCATTCAATAATTTGATTTCTTCCTAAAATCAAGCATTGGAGTCCTTCAACAGGGTACTCTCTACTTTTATATGTCTTCTTATTACAGTAAACTCCTTAATCCTTCTTTTCAATTCCCTAACCTCCTTTCCTTATTTAGATTGCTTCACATTACTATCTCTTGGCTTTTCCTCTACTGGTCCATCCTCTAGACTTTCAATCCTAGGAATGAGATCATCAAATGGTATTTCATTTATAAGATCCCAGGAGTTAGGATCATTGTGTATTTGGTCAAAAAAAATTTGGCTCTTCCCGAGCATCTCTAATTTCAAGAGAAACTGTAGTTCTCTTTTTCCTAGAAGGATTTTCAAATCTTGGTTCATTATGATTGTCTAAAGGAAGGTGTTTATATTTTACCTCATCCTCTTCTTCCTCAAGAGCTAGCTTAGATTATTTTTCTATTTTGGTTTCATGGCTCCTTGTGATTCTTTACAGTGGAGAAGACTTCAGATTCTTCTCACTCTTTTTCACTGTTCATTTCATCTTATGTTGTGTCACAGGGGTCAAGATGATTTGTACATCATCGTCATTTTCCCCAATTGTCTTAGGTGCCTATGGAGGTGGTCTAGGTTCATCTTCAACAACTCCATGCTTTTCTCCTTCTTCTATATTATCCTGCTTCTCATCCCTAATTTCTACATCTTCCTCATATCTTTCCCCAATCTCATTGTCAACTTGATGTTCTTGTGGAGTCTTAGGCTTGTCCTTTATTTTTTGTGATCACACATTCCCTTATTCTGCTAATTGATTGCGTACCAAGAATCTATCCCAATGGTCTTGTCTTTTCTTAAGTTCTTCCATGACCAACAACTTGACAAGGACATGATGATAGATATTGTTCCACATTACCGGTCCTTCTTTTCACTGCATTCGTCATTTTCAATAGCGAATTCAACAAGAAATAGGGTAAATTCAACCTTTGTCCTATACATGTTCCCAATAAGTGAATATGATAGAGGAAGGTCAATCCATATATCACCTTGTAGGTGATATAATTTTATAGGATCACCAAAATTTCTTCATCCAAAATTTGTTTTGTTTTTTTGCCCAATGGTAGGAACATATCCTTCTGGTATAGATAGTCCTCCATTTCAATCTTCTATAACTAGTAGTTTTAGCCACTAAATTTCTCGACCCTAAACTTTCCTTCTTATTCCATTGCTCCCACTCGAACCAAGAACCTTTTTTCCCTATGAGTTTACCAGCCAAATATACCTTTTGTCTCTAATACCAATTGTTATAAAACATGATTGTAGAGCAATAAAAATAAACAAGATACAAATATTAAACACATAAACATATTACAAGAGAGACACCAATATAATGTGCTTCACCCAAGATGGGCTACATCCACACAAAAATTGTTAGTCCTTTTATTATTACATTGTCTAGCAAAATAAAGGGATACAACTTGCAGCACACCTGTTGCACTTCTTCTTTACTCTCTCACACAATCATAGAGATCATTTTTTACAATGTTATAATACAAAACAGAGTCATATTACAATCTATTCCTTTTATAGAGGGAATACCATGAGAAAATACCATGGGTTTCGAAAATCATGGGCTCGTAAATCACCTATTATTGAACAAGTCACGACTATGAAATTACAACATTTTACATGCATTTTTCCTAAATATTCACTATAGGAGTGCTGCCCATGAACCACCCTATGGGGGGGATCCCAAATTAGTCGTCCCCCCCCCCCCAACCCCAAGACCCCCCATGGAGACTATAGTAGGGGGGAAATCCCCCCCCATCATGGTACTAGGATTCAAACACAACTAAAACACAATCTCTTAATTAGGAAGATCAAGATCCACAACCAATAGGGAGCACCCTTGAGAGGTGTTAGGCTCTGAGAATCCTGTTAAATAAAATCACAAAGATTCCAGTGAGCACCTAGAGGAGGTGTTAGGCTCTGAAGCGGAACTGTCAGTGAGCACCCAGGTGAGGTGTTAGGTTCTGTAGTGATATCCTTTGTGATGTTGAGCTTTCAATCTTGGAGATATGCGGGCTTCCAGGCCCTGAGGGCTTCCAAGATCTATGTAGGAGATATGCTCGAGAGCTGTAAAAAACCAATGAAGGGTATCGCTGTAATAACCCAAAAATTCGTAAAAATTTAAAATTTTTCAAGTGACATAAAATGTCTATAGTCGCATCTAAGTACCTACTAAAGGTTAGCAGGAAATGAAACAGTTTATAAAAGAACATGGGATTGCTTCTTAAAAGAACCTGTAAACTAAAAGGTGTAATCTTGAAACTTGTGTTAGTGTTATTAATGACTTAACAGCTGTAATTCTATCAAAGTTAGAAAAGGACTTGCATTTTGCTGCTACTAGCTATACTGATGTTTATATTTTGTCAAGTAGGTAAGAATTCTTGTATGTGATTGGGGCTTACTTAGCATTCAACTAACTCAATTGGATTGCTGGTTCCTTAAAGGTTTAGCAGGTAAGCATAAGATCCAGTAGGGTGTTATTTAAATTCACATCGAGAAGCTACTCATTAGAGGAAATTTGAGTTCTAAAATAGGCCTCTTAAGAAAAATAATTAAAATAATAGTTAAAATAATAAAATAATAGTTATTAATTTTGGAGGAAGAATGAAAAAAACTACTTTTTCTGTTCATATTTTTGACATATCTCCTTGTATTTTTACTCAAATTCTGAGTGGGAGAGCTCGTTGGATGTAGAATTTAATTTCAAATCCAACGAGTACCCATAATGTATACTTTTGATGGACCCCGCTACCCAAAAATAAGAAATACCTGAAAAAACGTGATGATGACATCATTGTCACATTTTTCCAGGTATTTCTTGTTTTTGGGGTAGAGGGGTCCATCAAAAGTATGCATTATGGGTATTCGTTGGATGCAGGATTAAATTCCACATCCAACAAGCTCCCCCACTTGAAATTTGAGTAAAAATACAGAGAGATACGTTGAAAATGCGAACAAAAAAATAGTTTTTTTTATGACAAATATGTCAATTCAACCATTATGGTTGACTCATTTTATTGAAATTCTATTGGTTCTCAAATTCCAACTCACAAAATTTATTGTTGACACGTTTTCTTATAAGGCCCATTTTAGACCCCAAATTTCCTCTAATGTCCCTAGCATGATTAAGATGCTAGTCTTAGAAAATGTTTTATTATGCTGCTTGTCTTCAAGGAGGTAAAGTTAATCTTTTTCTGTTGTTACAACTCCATAATAAAAGTATAACAAACTGCACCAGCATAGTTATGTTAGATTTTTATCATTCTAAGCTAGCATTATGATCTTAGGATCTTTTAACTGAGAGAATAACATGCACAACAATAAAACACAAGAGACAAGAGACACAAAGAATTTTACTCGAGGAAACCATAAAGGAGAAAACCCCGCAACTTCCTCAGAGGTAGAATGAGGACCAATGGTAGCAGTAAAACCCAAAAACAGAAAATATGATCTCCACAGCTTCTTCTCTCTCTCACACTTGAGAGAGCTTCTCCTCTCTCACTCATGCACCCCAATGAGTGAGTGTGTGTGTGATAAATAGAAAGGCCCACTCTCTATTTATTCTTTCGTTCACTTGAAACCCACTCCAACATGTCGGACTCACTAAACAATTACTTACTAGAGCCGACATATCTAGGAGTGTCTAATAACCCTAGTGCCCCACAACTTGTGGGGAATTTGCCTTCTCCAACCAACAAGGAGGGTTATCCTTAACACAACAGTGGGGACTATTGCCCCGACTTACAACGGCTCATCTAGGGTCGACTTCTCTAGGATATTCTAATAACCCTAGGACCCCACAACTGTGGGGACTTTAACCCTTGACAAATAGGAGGGTTGCCCACAATGAATTGACATGACTTATTCACATTATAGAAACTATCGATCAGAACATCGGGGCATGACATGACTCAATTACATTACAAACACATCCCAGAATAAACATCGGGGTATAATACATAAGTTATACAAGTGAATATATTCTAAAGTTACAATTACATCAACACTCCCTCTTAACTAACAAGGTATTCTTCCGACACAATTTATCAGCACAAGTCTTCTTCTCTGTATCATCTGAATCATCGTCAAGTTCTCGTCATCTTCATCTGGATCTGGATCATCACTCGATCTGGATCATTATCACTGGATCTAGATCATCACTCGATCTGGATCATCACTGTTGGATCTAGATCATCACTTAATATGGATCATCACTGTTGGATCATCATCAAGTCTGGATCATCACTTGATCTGGATCGTCACTGCTAGATCATCATCAAGTCTAGATCATCACTTGATCTGGATTGTCACTGCTAGATCATCATCAAGTCTGGATCATCACTTGATCTAGATCGTCACTGCTGGATCATCATCAAGTCTAGATCATCACTTGATCTGGATCGTCACTGCCGGATCATCATCAAGTCTAGATCATCACTTGATCTGGATTGTCACTACTAGATCATCATCAAGTCTAGATCATCACTTGATCTGGATCATCACTACTGGATCATCATCAAGTCTAGATTATCATTGAATCATCATCATCATTACTACTTATGCTATCTCAATCAAATGGTGTTATCTCTTCATTCTTCTCATCACAGGAAGTTCTACAAAGCCAGCCCTTTTTCATGTTGGTTGTAGGCCTACCCTTCATGTAGGTATTTATCAGCGCTTATATTTGACCCTAAGTCAGAATGGCCTGCCCATCTCTTACATTTGACCTCATCTTGTCAGAAAGGCATGCCCAGCAGTCACATATGACCTCATCTTGTTAGAAAGGCCCAGCACTCACATCTGACCACGTGTAAACACATCACGCTAGAATGGCTCAGCACTTACATCCGACCTCATCTTGTCAGAAAGGCTCTGCACTTACATCTGACCCCATCTTGTCAGAAAGGAACAACACTCACATCTGACCATGTGTAAACACATTGTGCCAGAATGGCTCATCACTTATATCCGACCTCATCTTGTCAGAAAGGCTCTGCACTTTCATTCGACCATGTGTAAATGCATCGCATCGAAAGGGCTCCCAGTCCCAGACTAAGGTTTCCTGGTAACTGACTAGGTTCTTCCATTCTCCCAAAGAATGGCATCAGCCCTTATATCTGATCAAGTGGGAACATATCCCTCAATCGCATCAGAATGGCCATGTGCTCACATCTGATCATGTAAGACTACATCCTACAGTCATATCATAACGGCCCTCAGTCCCAGACTGAGTATTCCTGGTAACTGACCAGGTGCCTCCATTCCAAGAATGGCATTCAGCCCTTACATATGATCATGTAGGAACCAATCCTACAGTCACATCATAATGGCTCAGCACTCACATCTGACATGGAAGGAACCAAATCCTCTCACCATGACAGAATGGCTCAGCCCTTACATCTGACCATGGAAGGAACCTAATCCTCTCACCATGTCAGAATGGCTCTAGGTCTCATCATTTCCCCTTGGAGGGAACCTCGATCTGGAGAACACCAAGCTTCTCCCTGAAGTACTCAAACTTCACTTTGGCCATTTCTAGCATAGAATCTCTTTAGGGAGGATTACGTCCAAGGATAACCTGCAAGCTTTGCCGGGACCGATTACATCCGAGGGCAACCTATAGGACCGTTTATGTCTGAGAAACCTACGAGCTTCACCAAGATTTATGCTCAGACAACCTGTCTCATCAGCTATGCTAGAAATCCATCTTTCGAGAGATCTCGATCTAGATCACTGCTCCTCTCTGCTTCATACAAAAATGCAAGTCAGATCAACCAAATCAAATAGTAGTTTTCAAAAGAAACATACTACCTCCCAAATAGCAAGTGGCAACATCTTTTGCCTTAGTTGTACTCAACGCCATGCAGGACTCCATCCTGCCAAACCAAGAGATCACACTTGATCCCATACTCAACTGTACCCTTCAGGTACCTCACTGCATGCTTTGCAACCATCAGGTGAACATGTCTCAATGTGTTCACAGCAAAGAAAATATCTGGTCTCGTATTTGTCAGGTAAATCATCTGACAATACATTGTGGCATCAACCGACTCTGATGAAGCACTCAATAGCTTCAGGTTTGATGCCATAGGTGTGGTCCTGAACCTCTTCAGGATCTCTACTGTATACTTCCCTTATCCGAGGAAGATTCCATCCGCATTCTGCCACACCTCCATGCCTAGAAAATAGTGCATCGACACATAACAGGAGCATCACTGGTCTTCCACCTTCAACCTTGAAGCAAAGGTTGGAATCTGCTTTACTCTCAGTAAAGCCTAGAGTCATCAGTAATCTATCCATCTTGTCATACCATGTCGAACCTTAGGATCTTCTGTAGTCACTCCCTCTGAAGCGGAGCATCATTCTCCCTTTGTCTTCAGTACTCTATGCACTGAAACATTCTGTACCGGAGTGACAAGTAGCTTCCTCTGCTACTAACATTCTATGTATCCATCTAGGATCACTGGATACCAAGATCCTCTATCTTGAATTTTTTTCAAAAGTTCTTTTCGCACCCATCTGTGAGCTTGTCATCTTCTATCAACCTTGTAGCAAAGTTTCAGATCTTCATCAAGATCCTCATGTATGTGTTATCCCAGGGGTGTCTTCTGAGCTCGTACAAGGCCTTCTTTCATTTGCACACATGATTCTACCTGTCATGTGTATTTCTAGTGGCTGGAAATGTCTCTTCGTAGTCTATGCCTCGTGCTACGAATCTTGCCTTGTATCCCATGATGTTTCCATCTACTACATGATGGAACTACGATCTTCTCCTCAGTATTGATACTGCATCCTAGACATCATTCTTCTTGAAATGGGCTTCCCTTTCTTCTTGATTACTTCTTCATGGCTGGAAGGTTTTGCATTAATGATGTCGCTGCATTCGTCATATTATTATTCCTCTTGAACTCTCATCACTTATTCTTCAGAACAAGTCTCATCCTTCTTAGCTTGTAGGTGATTATGTATGCAATCTTTCCTACAAGTCAAATGCGGTTGTATGGTTAGAAACATTTCATAAGGTATATTCATAATGAAAAATTCTTATGCATAAATATATGATCATGCAATTACTTTAGCCAATACATTATCCATCCTTATCTCACGGAAACTTTCTAGATGCCTTCCATCTCTACCAGGACAACGTTGAGATTGTGCACTAATCCAATATGTTAGCAAAGAGGTTTCATTCTAGATAAGTAGCAATGGAAAGTTGTATAGCACCATGAGCTACTTACCCATCACATGCATATTAGTAGTATATTGTCATTAATGCAAACATTCTATCATGCATAATACATCAATTGAATATAAACAAATGCATAATCAAAACAATATCATGAAATGACAATTGAGTACTTATCTTTATTTGTTTCGTGGGTAGACTCCTTCTTGATCCTTCCGCTTCATCATCTTCTTCATTCATGAATTCATCATTTCTTATCCAAATGCTCAAGATGGATAAGAGGTTCTTCAAGAATTGAGTCCTTCATATTCCTCATCGCTTGAGGGATCTTCTTTGGATGGTGAGAGCTTGATCTTCAGTTGCTCCCATATTCTCTTCTCTTCTTATGAGTTGAGCTTCTTCTTCTTCCCAGAGTTTGCTAAAATTAATCACTTCCTTCTAGCACACATTCCTTGAATGATATTGGGAGGCCATTCAAGGTGGCTATCACCACTTTTGCATTCTCCACTTCTTCTTCTACCGCTTCAAGTTGTTCTTTGATTTGAGAGACTCTCGTAAAGTATGACTGTATCGTCTCTGCATTCTGGATCTTCACATTCTTCAAATAGTTTCTTAAGGTCATATTTGTATTTATGTTCTTCCCTTCAAATAGCTTGGTCAAGGAATCAAACATCTCTTTCGGTGTCTTTAGGGAAGACACTTGTGGTACAAGTTGTTCCGTGACTGAATCAGCAATGATCTTCTTAGCCTTGACCAAGTTCTTCTTGTGTAAGGCTTTGAGCCTCATCTCCCTCTAGAACCGGAACCTCTCTTCTTATGTAGGTGTCCAATTCATTTTATTCGGAGAGATCATATACTTCCATGCTTGGAAGTTGTCAAATTAAACAATATTATCTTCAAGCCGATTTGATAGATCACTTTGAAATGAGAACCTCAAATGAAAATAACAAAAGATTAGATCTTACCAATTTGAGGTGTCCGTCCTAGTTCCGGAGCTGGCTGATCTAGGGTTTGTCAGAGAAACCCTAATTTTCAAAACTTGGAATATTTCATATCTGATTGGATAGAAATATATATCTCTTCAAGTTGAGCTGTACAATGTACTCCTTTTCTAAAAACAATGGAGGGAAGCTCCCGGAACAGGAAGCCCTAGTTTTCCAATTTCTTCTGTAGAAATTCCTATTACTATTTCTGCGGTATCTCTGAAATTATTACTCCTCTATGTCTGAAACTTCTCACTGAGGTAGCCTCGCATATCCCTGTTCCAAAACAATAGGTTTCATCATGATTGGTTTCACCAATTGGGACTTATGATCCGTTTCCCAAGGTGACCTATTACAAGACTGTTCAAAACAGTGAAGTTGTACAAATTCCCATGTGTCACTATTTCATCTTCTGGGTCTGCACTTCAACCCATAGAAATTAGAGTCCGTACCCTTTTCATAACATCTTGAGAAATTTTATTTGGACCTTTGTATCCCAAGATATAACAATTCTCCCCAGGTGTCCTGTTTAGGGATGAATCTTGGAAGAGGCTGGAACCCTAACTTGGAGGAATCATATTTCCCAGAATATAGTGATTCTGAAGCTGAATTTTGGACAAAAGATAAATCATGATTGTATCTTCGGCCTGGGAAGGTTTTAGATCTTTAACCTTCTCCAATCCCGAGATATAGCGAATGTACCAAAACTTATCAGTTTTAGTATTTAGGGTTTTTCCAGCTCGAGGTCAAACTAGGGTTTGACTTTCTCGAAGTTTCTCCCAACCAAAAATATTGATATAGGTCTCTAAAATTCAATTTGGATGAGGAGATAAATCCTATGCTGGGATCACTAAAAAATTCCTCTTCTGTAGAAATCCCTAATTTCTCGCACCAAAAACTGAGAATGCTCGGAATTGAATTCCGCTTCGCTTCGACAGAAAGATGCACCTTTCAATGGAGAGTCAACCTAGCATACTTTTGCTGATGGATTGTGGAGAGAGACCTAAAAGGTAAGAAGCCATAGCTTCTGTAGCCGCACAATGTCTTCTTCTCAGGTTAGCTCTGATACCATGTTAGATTTTTATCATTCTAAGCTAGCATTATGATCTTAGGATCTTTTAACTGAGTGAATAATATGCACAACAATAAAACACAAGAGGCAAGAGACACAAAGAATTTTCCTCGGGAACCCATAAAGGAGAAAACACCACAACTTCCTTAGAGATAGAATGAGCACCAATGGCAACAGCAAAACTTGAAAACAGAAAAGATGATCTCCACAGCTTGTTCTCTCTCTCACACTTGAGAGAGCTTTTCCTCTCTCACTCATGCACCCCAATGAGTGAGTGTGTGTGTGATAAATAGAGAGGCTCACTCTCTATTTATATTCTTTCGTTCACTTGAAACCCACTCCAACATGTCGGCCTCACTTAATAATTACTTACTAGAGCCGACATCTCTAGGAGTGTCTAATAACCCTAGTGCCCCACAACTTGTGGGGACTTTGCCTCCTCCGACCAAGAAGGAGTGTTATCCTTAACACAACAGTGGGGACTATTGCCCCAACTTACAATAAATCACCTAGGGTCGAATTCTCTATGATAGTCTAATAACCCTAGGGCCCCACAACTGCGGGGACTTTAACCCTTGACAAATAGGAGGGTTACCCACAATGACTTGACATGACTTATTCACATTATAGAAACTCCCGATTGAAACATCAGGGCATGACATGACTCAATTACATTACAAACACATCTCGGAATAAACATTAGGGTATAATACATAAGATATACAAGTGAATACATTCTGAAGTTACAATTACATCAATAAGTTATAAAACACATTCCAGATACTATCCCGAAGGATAATTAAATTACTATTTGGTTTGAGTCAAGAATACCATATACCTTTGAAAGCAAATTTGATCTGGATTTTAACTAGGATGCATTCATAATACTCAGTCTTTTGCTTAGTTGAAGCATACATTGGATTCTAGTTTTGAGCATCATTAAAATGAATCATACACAATATCTATTTCGTAAATTCCTAAACCATCCTCATAGCTTATTTTTGCTAGAAAAGAGTTACTCTAAAACTCCTACGACCTACATCCAAAGATGTATACCATTTTTACCTTAATCTAGGTTTTTCATTATATACTTTTCATGTTATAAAAGGATGTACTCTTTATTCTTTTTATATGTATCTTTTACTTTAAAATCTGAGTGCACCCTTAGCTATGACTAAATCTTCATGCAAGTTGATTAGTAGACTTGAAATATCTTTATACAAAGTCTTGGCACATGAAGTTAGCAAAAGAATATATTTAAAAATGACAAGGCTTATGGGTTACTTCATAACTTAAGATTATGCTTTATAACCTATGTATCGTTAATCTCCATGGAAATGATATATATTATTGGCAATCATAAACAAAGTATAGTTTATAATGATTAATGGTTTGATTGTAAATCACTTTGCTGCAGCACTGACTATGGAACTATACCCATGATGGAGAAATTATTTGGAAAGACAGGTGGGATAGTTTTATCCACACACTGGTTGACTTATAACTCCAAACCCTACTCATTTGTTTAGCAGAGTGAGGGTTCCTCCGTGTTGTTGGCCGAGTTGAGAGCTTGTGGGCATTGGAGACCTGTAACCACCTTCAAGTTTTGATAGCTTGCTTCATAAATCAAATGTTGTGATTGTCTGAGAGAAGTCGTGAGTGGTTTTTGGTCTTTAACGGTTAATGAATTTTTGCAGCGAGTGTAGATATTGGTTTTTCTTCATGACTCAAGGACTGTGTAAGTCTTGAGCTTGCAAACTTACTGACATAGCTCAAGTAGGATTATTTCTCATCCGGTTGCGTTGATTTCCTTGTTTTTCCTTCGTAGTGGTGACTCAAAGTCTTCTTGTCTTCCAGCACAAATTCAACACGACCTAAGGTGTCCATTTCACCTCAGATTTAACTCGAAACTATAATAGGTAAAGTCTTACACTTTTTTCGATTTTAGGTTAATTTTTACAAATTTTAAGAAGGTTTTGTAATGCATAAGAGGTTTGTAACTTGTAGGTCCTTCTCCCAGCTTCGGCTCTGTAGGTGGAAGTGAGCCTACCCTTCAAGTTTCACTTGAGCATACAAATTGGTAAGCCCCGGTTGCAAACAAGGGTTTCTTCATGCATATTGTTGTGGATGTTGGAAGTTTGGTTCTTGCGGTTGAAAAGGCATGACCTCTGTTTACTTGCTAGCTTAAAGTTTCAATGCTTGCTTGTTTTCTGTATGAGTTCGAAACCCTTAGAGGGTACTTTGTGCAAGGAGGAAGAAGGCTATAGTAGCCGTGATAAAAATAATGGTATTTATGTCTCTGCCTTTACGGCCTGAACAATGTAAAATTCTTTTGCTTCTCTTGATAGAGCTCAGCTCTAAGCCCTACAAGGCTGTCGACCTCTGTTTGGTTTATTTTTAGCTTTTAAAATAGATTTTAAGAGAAATGAAAAGACTGTTAATTAGTCAGGATTGTAAAAGGATTAAGGGATTTTACCTATCCATGATGTATGGTTACTGTTCGATAAAACTTACTTTGTATAGTTCAGTTTTTAATAGGCCAGAGCCTTGACTTTGAATTATAAAGGCCATAAGCCATTGCTTCTTAATAACTTTTGTTTTTAACAAATTATTGTTGTATTATTTTAGTTTATTATCATGCAAATAAAATGATTTACTGTGCAATGTAATTAAGGAAAATTTTACTGTGTTAAGAGTATTATTATTACTCTATTTGGATCATAAGGGTAAATTCTTAAGTATACCCTACAGTTCAGGAAGGAATAAATTTTTACTTGGAAAATTCTTAGCTCTGTTTTATTATTTTCCTTTACTGAGTTTTACAGCTATTTTAATTCTTATAAAAGAAGGATTAGGGTAATTACTGCAAACTTGGGAATATGATTAAGTTTATCTTTCAATAACCTAGGTAGTTGTACTTAAGTTACAGTAGAAACTTCTGTCTTAAATCAAGACACATATTGTCTGGAAATCAATTGTTATAAGATTGTAATGAAAATTATCTTAACCTAAACCCTAGGTGATAGTCTGTTTATTATACCTATGTTTATTTATTAAGCTGTAAATTTTGTGTTTATAAAGAATACTAGTATTAAAATAGTTCTATAAGTAGTGTGATCTCTAAATGTTTTCATATACCTATGTTCAGTTCTTGTTTGAAGTAAATACATTTAATACATAAAGTATTTACTGTTTCTTTACAGAATAAAAACACAAGTAAACCATAGCAGAATTTAGTCACAATCATCAAATCTACCTAAACACCCAACTGTACTAGAGTACTGCCTAAGCCAGGCGTGGAAAAATATAGTATATAATTCTAGTTCTATTTATTTCTCATTTAGCATATTTACTTCTATTTCTAACATAATCTGCCAATTACTAAGTCCAACAATACACAGTTACTCCTTTCTTCATAAACCCTAATTAAATACTATCATGCCTGTATTTGAAAACTAGTAAACATTTTACTGAAGACACTAAATAAATATGATAACATGAAAACAAATAGAACCTGTCAATGATGAGGCGACAACAGCTTAAGGAGGCTGTTCCTCCCAACCAACTCCTAGAGAAAGTTTTGACTGCACTTCCTCAGGACCCCCAATCCTGTTTCTTGGTCCTCCTGGTAGAGTACTGGGTGGAGGATATATCCTTAAGACCTTCTGTCACCTGACTGGTCGAATTACCTCAGTAATTAAAATCTTTTCATACCAATAAGAACTTCAACCTAATAGCTGCAATAAGTTCAGTCTCAGCAGTTAACCCCTCAAACTTACTTCAGTAATCCCCTCCATCGAATTTCTCATGAGTAAATTCATTCACTCTAAATGTTCACCTCTTAGAATGAGCAGCCTCAGCTGTCTTCAATGGGAAATTTTATAGAAATGCCCAGGTCTTCTGGGTCAATTTTCACTTAATGAGCCACCTACTCCAATTCCACTTTCTTGGGGAATCATGACCACAAATATAGGGAAGTTGCCACCTGCAACAGTTGGAAGTAGTTTGAGGATGCTACCACTTGTCAGTGTACTCTCCACCCAGTCTCCTCCACCAAGTGACCAGTTAACACTCTTTTAACAGCTTCCCTAAGTTGTTGTCTCATCATTTATTTATTTATAAATAAAATATTATGAATTACATTAATTATTCTTGACCCCACTGGGTCATCAATTACAAACTTAGCATAAAATATAACACAATGTTCCTCAAATAACATTAAATTGTTTTTGCAAATTAGGGCATGTGACAATCGCACTTGTATCCAATGAAGAAAATATGTACAACTTGAGGAGGCTTGCACGTGAACTAATAGTTCCATGAGGATATGACCCTCATGTATATATATTCCATATCTTATGAAAGAGTATTTCATCCAAGCAATGCTTGGAACACAAAATATACACAAGATGTATTTGTGTGAATGTTATGTTTGGTATTTTATACATCATGATATGATGAAGAATAAAGCATTGGCTACAAAATTTTATATGAGGTGAATCCTCATGTGATAAATGTGATAGAAGGATTGTTTTTAGGTGCATTGGTCCATGTTTTTAAATTAGTATATGCTTTAGAAATATGTGAGAAAAGTATGAGTATGCACATGTTATGTTAGTTTGATACAATTACTTATGTTACATAGTAACGTGCAAATGATTAAAGGTAATTGAGAAAAGTACTACCGTAAAGTATATATAGATATCGATGTTAAAGGAGGCAAAGTCATGTGCCATAAAATGAAAATGCATGAATGGTTCTATTTTAAATCATGAATTTTATGTATGTCATGAATGATTAAAAATGTTGCAGATGCATCTTGAGAGCAAGACTAATCTCTAAAGGGGACGTTATGAAAAAAATAACAGTATGTTTTAAAAAGAAATTATTATTTATGCTTGTCTGGGATTGAGAATTTAGTTTATGTGTATGTTCATGATAGACATTGAAAAAAAAACTTGTATTGTATGTGTAAAGAATATGTTATAACAGACAAGGATCACTAAATACATTCAGAAGAAATGCCAAAGTAAACAAAAATGAATCTTGATAATTGCAGGGGAAAATGCATGTTGAAGATAAAATCTTTGAAAGAAACCAACAGTGAGGACGATGTACCCTTAAAGGGGGAGGGATGTAACATCCCCTCCGCTACTTTGATTCTTTTACAACAGAAAATTCAAAAGTAAATGGGTCAAGTCCAAAGCCTCGGCGGTAAGGCACTGTAAGTAATGTTATTTATTTTCCTAAGTTGCGAATTGAAGGGGTAGAATTAGGAGACTTAGGGGTTGACACGACTAAAGAAAAAGGGCATGAATCCTTTAGGAGGGGAGATGAATGACTAGGAATCCATGTGTAATATTGGTTCCAAAGGCACCCGAAAAATAGTTAATTTGTTAAAAAAATGAGGGCTTGTTTTCTTTAAAGTGGAGTAATTAATAGTTAAAAGAAATTATATTTTGGTTAGGGAACCTATTTCCTTTTGTTAGGGGAAGGAATTCAAGTTCCTTCATGGATATTTTATTGTTGTTGAAAGGGAGGCCTCCATAGAGGAGAGTCAGTGCCTGTGATTGATTGTTTTAGCTTATATAATATAATCATTTGGTAATTACGGGTGATTGCTTGAGGAGGATGTATTGAATCTTACACAGGATAATATATAAATTAGACATAATTTCAAGAAGAAAGGGCATCATCCTTCAAAAGTTCCAAACCACTTCCTCCAGGTTTACATTATTCTTTTTATAGAACTTAGTAGAAGGTCTCATGGTGAGTGTTGACCCTTAATATAATTTTCAGTCAGAAATATAGCTGACATGAGGATAATGTGTCCTTTGACATGTTTTAGTTACATGACATAAATATTTTGGTTGCTTCTTTAGCTATTAAAAGGAGAGGTCTCATAATGGAGAACCAACTCCAACTTATTTTTCTATTAAGTATACATGGCATATTATGTCTACGAGGAGAAATGAGCTCCTTCCCTCTTTTGTTTATTGGCTTGATTGCCCTACCTCAAAGTGAGAAGAGGGATGCCACCTTACGAGTGTGTTGAACTTCTTTTTTTTACTGTTAAAATTTTTTCTATGTACATATATTTCAAACCTATCTTTTCTTGGTTCAATTGTGTGATTTCCTTTAAATCTTCTCATCCAAACAATTGTCAATACATTTACTTTGGGAAAGTAAGAACCTACGAGGGTGTAATCCTCTCATTTTTATTATTTTGAATATACCCATCGTGGAAGAAGAACACCAATGGCCACAACTGATGGATATCAAAACTTTATTTGGTTTAAAAAATGGTGCGTATTATTTAGAGCCAAGAGCTCAGTTGATAATATGTTTAAGGTAAACCCTTTGTGCGAAAGAACTAGAAGTGGCTTGTTAGTTAGTCCTTTAATTAGTAGACCTTAAGAACTGCATACTTTTAATATTTGAAGTCAAACCTATTTTTTTAAAGAAGAAAATATCAGTTCCTTGTTATTTCATTGAAATCAAAGGTAACTTGTTTACATCAGCAGTAAGTCTATGCACAAGGCAATTAACAGCTATAGAAAAACATGCTCATATGTCTCAAAAGTCATAAGTCCGGTGTCAACATACAAGAGAGGCTCCAATGTTCTAAAATAAGAGATATCAAAATCTTCATCAAATCCGCTATATCATGATACCCGTGTACTAGTCATGAATTGATGGCTAATCCATAGAAGCACCTCTAGTAAGTCATCCAATATCTAAGGGGACATCCACCTCCAACATCCAGACAATGTAAGTACTTCCATACTCAAAAGGCAACAAAATGCCAATAATATGCAATGTACTGAAACTAGTATAGCTGAAAGGAACCATACTCAATACATTCACCCTCAATGAATTTTGAGTACTGTAGAAGGCCTGAAGCCATATATAATACTTCTTTGGATAAGCCATCAACCATAACATTGTACTCTCTGTATACATGAATAACATCGAGCTGGATGAAGCATGATTCCAGATATCTAATGTTTTGACACTAGCCATCTAGGGTGAGAGAAGAGAGGACTGATCTCCTAATAAACCAATTGGTAATGACTAAGGAGTCTCCATGGATGTGAAGATACGGCAGACCAAATAACTTGGCAGATATTAGTAGAGTCCACAAAGCTAGTAGTTTCGATCTAGTGTTGGTACTCTAACACACACCCATTTTCAAACATAAGTAATGGTCCTGACTGATCAGGAGATGTATACCAATACCTCCCATCAAGTTGGCTGAGGCACCATAAAAAAAAACCCGCAGGAAAGTCAAATACAGGAGCCAAACCAATATTTCTCCTTTTGAGTTTCAGTTGAGAATGCACTGAATATAGTTGTAGTTGTTATAATATAGTGTGCACAATAAATTTTATATCTAGCTTTCTATCATAAAAAATACATCTGCTTCTGGTCAACCAAATTTTCCAGGCCATTAAAGGAGGGAGGTATGTAAGCTTTTTTTTTCGTCCTAAAGCAGGAATCAACATTTTGCAGGTATGTTGACTCCTTCCAAATAATAGGGACATTAATTTTGGAGCTGATATAAACTAATACTTGTCGAGTGAAACCGCAGTCAACAAATACATGATCTATTGACTCAGGAGCTGCTCTGCATAAACAACACCAGTGTGGGCCAATCCAGCCTTTTTTGTTCAAATTGTCCTATGTATGTATAGGATTGGATAAGCATAATCAGTTAAAACAAATGACTTTCAGTGGGATATTATATTTCCATATCTAGGTGAGAGCTTTAACATGGCGATTGTCAACAGACATATTGGCGATTAATTCATATGCCAAATTTGCCTTAACCTTACCATTCAACTTATTGTGCATCTAGAACAATGTATCGGGTTCATCACCAATACAAACACCTCCATGTTGTAGCCCAATAATATATCAAGTCCATATATTCTTCCATTGACCACCTAGATCAAGATCAACTACCAAGAGCCAGTAATAATGTGTGGCAGATCCATAGCCCTAGTTGCGAGCATCAAAGAGATGATTAATACCATAATCCTCCAGGTAGAGTCTAAGCTCCTCAGGCAGGGAAAAATTCGAAGAGATTCCAGCAATAGGATCAATGCCTAATTTTATACTATTACTATTACCTGTCTTCCAACCTAGGCATCTAGTAATCCAAGAGATTGATTTGATGAAGCCATTCCACATATAGGAAGTACCTTGAACTATGAATGAGTGTTGACTAAGCCACATATCAACAGTCTTGTTTTTGAGGTATTTGTGCTTAACAATCTATGTCCAGATACCATCACCATTAAGTGCTAACCAGAGGATTTTCATATGTAGTGCCAAGCTGAACCATTCAAGGTTCTTTACATTCCATCCACCCAGATCATAAGGTCTAGAGATCGTGTGCTAGTCAACCAAGTGGTATTTGTGATTTCCATCAGAATTCCCCCACGAGAAATTAAAAATGCAGCGACGAAGGTAAGTTAAAATAGTACTGGGCATCCGAGCCAATGAAAGCCAATAAACTGCCATACCCATCAAAACCGATTTCACCAGAATCAGTCTGCCACCTAGTGACAATAGTCTATAGGTCCAATTGCTTAACTTTTGCTCAAACTTGTTAATGAACCATCTCTGGTCATTAATACCATATCCGAACGGTTTGAGATAGAACCTCGGGTATTTAAATCCAGTGAGGGGCTCCATTTTGTAAGGCAGCAGTGAAAGAATCCTGGATCTGACAGTCTCATCAATATCATTATATAGAAAAGAATATTTCGCCTCACTAATTTCCATACCTGTAGCATTGCAAAATGTATCAAGCAGAACCTTATTGTTCTGCCACTCATCAATAGTGCCAATCCCAAACGACATAACATCATCAAACCTATTTTATAACTATAAGTGCATTCTTCAACGTTCAGAGTTTTCTTTGAACAAGAGCTAGATTATTTAATATAACTTAACATTAAATATTTATTGTTTAAAATAATTCAACATTGTCCTATTGGTTAAAGAATATAAACAACATAAAAGGTTCTATCAATGATTTTAAATAATTAAAGAGTACACCTTGTTAAGAAGTCCAACCAACTTATTTAAGGGTGAGTTTTCTTATATACTTATTTAAAACTAGAAGCTCTAGTAATAGTGCAAGAAGTATATGTATGAAAGTCAAACTCTATCCTTGCTTTATTTATTTAAAGTAAAGGCTATGCTAGTGTAGATGGCTAGAGTTAAGTGTTAAATGCTTGGAAGTCAAACTCTTTTTTTTATGTGGTATGTGTAAAGCCAAACTCTTTATTGTTGGATCAATAAGAGTTGAGAGAGTTTACGACTTAATAATTATTTAGAGTAGAAATGTAATTAATTAAGGATCAAGAATGCTATTATTATGTTAGCAATAAAGTGAATTCTATTATTGAATACCTAAATCTATCCTTTATGAAACAAAATCTTTTATTTATGAAACCAAGTTTATTTAATGAAGCTGGAAATTTATTTGTTATTGTTGAGAAAACACAAGGAAATATGTTGTAGCTTCCATTTCCCTAGTAGATTCATGCCCAACTCAAGGGTGGCTTCTTAGTGGGAAAACATATGTCGAATAGAGAGACAGTTGGTTGGGAGGACAATCGAAGTGAAACTTTCAGTCACCTATAGTTGGCCAAGTTTACCCAGGTTCAAGTAAATACTTAGATGTTGTAAAGTAATTATTAATCAAAGGGCTACTTAAAACTATTTGATTTGCATGTATCATTTAATGAATATGTTCGTGTGAACAGATGAAATGAATACCTCCATTTGATAATGCTTGAGATAATGTAGTAAATTTATTGGGGTGAGCTTGAATGTCTATGAACAAAGACTCTTTTGGTTGTGATCACTCTTGTTGATTAGTAGCTTTCATTACATTTGTCATGATTAACCATGAGAATGAATATGAGATGTGATATCATACTTACCTTTATAGTAAGAAGTCCTAGGGATTTTACTTGTGAATTTGTGTACTACTTTGTTTCATAGACATGAACTTGGAATAAAATTAATATGGTGCTAAATGTTCCTTATAGGTGGCAATCCCTTTGGTATAAAATTATTTGAAATAACCTCCTTAAATTCTATTAGCAACTCACTCACCTCTATTGTTATGTCGCTTGCTTAGTTTTTGAAATTGTTTTTTTTGGAAAAGTGGAAAAGCAATGTCTTGCACTCTTTTCCTCTTTCAAGAAATTCTTCACTATACATGGAATCACTCTACTTCTATTTCTAAAGTTATTTTTTGTGTTTCTATCTTATGACATGGTCATGGTAATTTGTAAGATGGAAATTTATAAAGAATTGCTTTGGAATAGTGGCACTATGTTCCTTTTGCAACCAAGACATTCAAAGAGCATTCCGATGTAAGGTGCATTTCAACTTCAACTTCTAAATCACTCGGACAATAATTTTTTATGCTGCCACCATTACAATAAGTGGACAACACTTACCTCCAACCTTGCATTTGGTTATAAAAGTTTCCTTTCATTGATCTAACTTTCTTTCTTTAGGCTAACACTTTGGATTCAACAACACTCTCTTGAACATAAGATTCTACCCATTCTCTTGTTGCAATGTTATTTCTAATAACTAATATAGTAGTTCTCTTGTTGCAACTCCTCTACAATACCCTTTATCCCATTTCAGTACACCTAGTCCTCTTCTGTACACCATATCACAACCCCTTTATGTAATTCTCCCTCTTACAATTCAACTAAACAAATCCTCTTTTGTGGAGCCACTACCCCCTATAAAAAAAAATTACAACCTTAGATTAGCATAAAACAACAATGACCATCAAAGATGCAAAGACTAAATTTAAAACACACAATAACAAAATAAAACACACGTATTTTAAAAGAAACAAATACACATAAGCCAACCTAGATTTCCATAAAAAATTATACATGCTAAATTGTAGTTTTTATAAATCTTTCATGCATATGCATGAATGGGTTTCAACCATGGCTATAAAAACAGTTTAGTGTCAAATATAATTAATCAAAATGTTAAAAATGAAATTACCCAAAATATTGTTATAAAAACAAATTAAGGCCAAATATATGGAAATGCCAAATTAGTAATACCCAAGTCTAAACGAGTTTTTAGAAAAGTTAAAGGGAAGCTCAAAATAACAATCAAGTAACCTTGGCACCATGATTTTGCTGTTGCCACTTTCTTCCTTTGCTCCAACCCATTTCCTGTGTCCTTATTCTTATCGTATTCTCTTTCCTGTCTTCTTCTTTACGAGGAAGAGAACGAATAATCCCTCTCCACGTGGATGAGTGAGACCTGTTGGAAGAAAGGTGAAGATCCAATAACTGAGGGAGACCGACACAAGTGGCTAACGTCACGTCACTTTCTGGTCACTCGTATTGAAATAAAGTGGGTCATCGAATTGTTGAGACGAAATCAATGGATGCGGGGGAACGCCGAAAATTCACATCTCATGATTATAGGGAAAGATGGTAGTAAAATCATTTTTTACTAAAGTAATCGATTAGGTTTTAGGACATCAACCAAATAAAAGCTTCTACACTTATTTTTCATTTTTCATGATTAGTTAGATATTACATTGGGTCATCCGGATTAGAAGCATTATCAATATCTTTCATTTAATTTTTTTCATTTATGTTATGAGAGAGGTGAATATTGGGGTCGATCATTTGTCTAAACTTGTCTTTAAGGAAAATTTGGGAAAGATTGTTTGGGAACTGCTCCAAGAGGAAACCTGCACTGAGTATGGCATTTTGAGCATTATTTAATCTTTTGATTAACATAAGTCTCAAAAACAGTCTCAAGCTATTTCTAGTTTTTAAGTATTAGTTTTAATCTTGTTCTTACAAGTTTATTGAGGTCTCATAGCAAAAATATGAAGGCAAGGGTTATTTAGAGCTCGGTTCATATGGATACAAGGATTGGGCGGGAACATTTTGTAAACACTTGGAGTTGCTCCCTATTATGGTCGTTGGGGATTCCAAAGCAATTATCGATTGGGCAATGAACAAGCACACCCTGCACAACTTGGATCTTCAACATTGGGTCATCCAGACTAGAAGCATCATCAACAGCTTTCATTCAATTTTTTTCATTCATGTCATGAGAGAGCTGAATACTGAGGCCGATCATTTGATCAAACTTGCCCTTAAGGAAGATTCGGTGAAGATTGTTTGGGAATTGCTCCAGGAGGGAACCTGCACTGAGCATGGCATTTTGACCATTATTTAATCTTCTGATTAACACCAGTATCAAAAATAGTCTCAAGCTATTTCTAGTTTTTAAATATTAGTTTTAATCTTGTTCTTACAAGTTTATTGAGGTCTCATAGCAAAAATATGAAGGCAAGGGTTATTTAGAGCTCGGTTCATATAGATATAAGGACTAGGAAGAAACATTTTGTAACTAGGACACAACTTTTCATAATAAATAAAGTTGTCTTATTGGAGTAAAAAAAAGATTACATATTTTAAAATTTTAATTTGATATTGCATACATATTATTGCATATATTTAAATTTATAAGTTTATTTATGAACATTTAGGAGGCACATAAAAATATCGTATTTATGAGATGTGATTCCGTTGTAATATGGTCTATGTTTAAATTTTGGCATGCTCATTCTTTCTCTCTTCTTATTAATTGAGAATTACAATTGAATTCTTTGATTAAAAGAACAATATGGTTTTAGTAATAATTTTTATTATAATAATGTAAAATTTGTGTTAATTGAGAATTATTAATAAATATATAATAATTAAATTATTTTATTAAAAGTTGATTTAGTTATCATTTAATAATTTATCAATATTTTTAAGTAATTATTGTAAATATAACTTAAATTCAAATTTTAATATTAAAAAGCCACTCAGAATAAAGGGGAGATGTGTAATCCATTCTTTATTCACAAGGGATATGTATAATTCATTCCTTGTTCATAATGGAGTTGACACCTTATATTTAAAACAAATTAATAAAAAAATAATTTATTTTAATATTAACCATAAATAACAAGTATTTAAATGTAATTCTTTCATGTTTGATAGAGTATATAAATGTAATTCTTTCCTGTTTAATACGAAGTATTTAAATGTAATTTTTTCCATGCTTAATATGGATTGGTATGGACTGATATGTAGTATCTAAGAAAAAATATTTTAATCATCTTAAATAGAATATATAATAAAATATTTCAATATTAGTTTAATGACCTGGTGGTGGTGGTGGTGGTGGTGGTTAACTTCCATTATAATCAATTTCAGTGTATCAAAACTCGAGAAAAAATATGTGAATTATTTGATTTGTTGTGAAATTCTATTCTTATGCTCGAAAAACTTATAAAGAAGCATTCCTAGATCATCATAGTTTTGAGATGTTAGAAGGTTAGGAAGGTATGTAATGTAGCAAACATTATGAAGGGCACTCTAATAGAAAGTGTCATTCATGCTCAACACTAATAGTTTCATAGAGATGGCAAATCCTTTCCACCCATATTGTATTAGGAGTTGGCTAGTGTCATGTTTCACTAAGTTCATGAGAGTTCAGTCTTATCTTGGTTATATTAATTTTCTTGTTTGAACTAGTTAGAATTAGTTAAAATATAGAGATACCTTTAATATTATAGATTAGGGTTAACAACCTCCTTATAGTATCTTAATTTTCTTTTAGCCTCTATCTCTTTCTCATACCACAAGTTTTCTTTAAACTTACATAAAATGATATTTTTAATGTTATTGATGTTTTGCAGAGTGATATTTTCCTCAACCCCTTAATGGTTTAACCAAGCCATGGCACCTTTATACTTCTGAATTTGTTCATTCTTTCTTGGGATTTACAATTATTTTCAACCCCAAAATAAGCCTTCCACCATGCTTGAACTTGTGATGGATATCAATTCCAAGATATTTGTAAGAAGCCACTTCCTTAAAGTTATTATTATCATAAACAAAATTACAATAAGTACAAAATTAGAATAAGTGAATAGGAATACGATAACATGAAATAAAATGTAAATAAAAATATAAAAAACACAATACAAAACAATATAATGTAATTAAATTAATAAATTAAAATAATGATATGAAAAAAGGTGATAAATAATAAAAATGAAAACAAAATAGTTTTTTTTTTAAAACAAAACAACCTCATTTTAATCAATATTATTTATCTTTTTTGATTTATCAATTATAATTTTTCATATATGTGTGTGTGTTTTTATTTGAGATTTGGGGTGGATTAGGACCTATGCGTTTTCATCTACTCATGAGGATGAGATAAATGTATTGTCCATATTGATTTTATGGCATTAGTTTAAAATTCAAAATAAACAAATAATTATCAATATAAGTTTTTATTTGAGATTTGAGATGGACTAGTGCCTATCTTTTTGAGATTGATTTTATGGTAGTAGTTCAAAATTTGAAATAAACAATTATAAAAAAAAGGATATAAACTAGCATACCCATATAGTTCGTGGCTAGATCATGTCGATAGGATTAAAAGCTTGAGAAATAGTTAAACACACTTTGGATTTGTTTTTTATTAGTCATTGTCTTAGATGATGTTTATTTCGAATTTTGAATGACTGCCATATAATCAATCTGGATAGTACATGTGTCTCCCTCCCGTAAATGGAAAAGTATAGGATGTAGTATAGGATGTAGTCCACGCTGCTGACCATGAGGTTTGAACATAAAACCTCATGAGGACTAAACCCCACAAAGACCGCATGAGCTACACCTCATGGCTAACATTATATATAAAGATTAAATGGTTGAGAAATATCCATGGAATGAAAAAGAATTTGATTTTTTTTTGTTTTAATTCTTCATATTTTTCTAGTTAAACTAGTTCAAGTGAGTTATCCATGCTTAGCTACATGTTATCACTTAGTGTTATCCATTTATTAATTATCAACTTATGTGTGGTTTAAGTTAGTCTATTTGAGTATTCCAACATAAAGAAAAAGAAACCCGACTCGTAGTTTTTTTCCAATCTCGGTCAGATAAAATAATACTTTTAAAATTCCAATCATCAAAGTCACGGTGTCACCCACTTCCTAAGTAAAGTATGGGTTCTGAAATTTTACTTTCGGGTTGTGTTTTCTCTGATTTTTCTACAAGTTTTGGAAAATGCGTGGATATCTTTAGGCGTTTTGCTTTTCGGGTTGTGTTTTCTCTGATTTTTCTCCAAGTTTTGGAAAATGCGTGGATATTTTTAGGCGTTTTGCTTTTCCGCTTTGTCTTTTATTAGAATTCACAATCGTAATTGGCGCGGCAGAGAGGCAGGTCACGGATGTGGTTTTTCTAAACAAAAAACACTTGATCATATATGGCGATCGGCGAGTTAAAAGGCAATTAGAAAGGTGTACATAACATGCATTTCTTGTTTTGTTGGAATGGTGGGCTGTTTTCTATTTTATATGTGCTGTCAGCTGATCAAACCCTCCAGATTTGAGGGAATTTGATGTTGTGGCGCCCTGGTGGGAGAACGAATCAATCTGTTTCAAGGTTTTGTTTGGCAGTTGCAGAAGGAAGTAAAAATATGGAGTTGAAGAAAGGAATACGAGTTGAGGTATGCAGCAGTGAGGAAGGATATGGCGGAGCTTGGTTTGAGGGAGTTATCCTTTCTGCTACCCCAGATGGCCGGCGTTGCAAGATACGATATGATAAGTTTGTGACAGATGATGGAAAGCCATTAGAAGGGGAGGTTTGCCTGAAGACTGAAGTGAGACCCATTCCACCCCATATTCAGTTGCCTCTACATTGCTCTGTTGGTGATGCAGTGGAAGCTTATGACACCGATTGCTGGTGGCGCGGCATGATCGCCAAACTGGTTACAGGCGCGGAAGAGGAGCTTTGGGTGGTCTACTTCCCTGATACTTGCACTGTCAAGGAATATCCCCACTCAGACTTACGCCCAGCTCAACAATGGCTCCGAGGAAAGTGGATCCGGACGCCTCAGGTTCGATTCTTAGCATAGCCATTTAACTGGGCTTTGTTGCTTGTAATAATTGATAGAAGGTTGGTTTTGTAATCTGGTGTTGATTTTAAAAACCATTTGACTATTCTGTTAAAGTAGGTCTTCTCTTGTACGCTGATCGAGTCTGAGCATTGAAAATTCAACTCTGTGCAGGAAAGCAGCACAATCGTAGAGGAAGTACTCCGGTGTTTTGGTTTGGAAAACTCGGAAGAAACTCCTCTGATCTCAGGCGGAGAAATCGATGGAGAGAAAAAGAGGCGGGCTGTTAAGTCCAAAGAAGCTTTTCTTGGCGGAGGAGCTTCTTGTAAACGGAAGAAGCTGAAGACTCTGCGACAAGAAGACAGCAGCTACGGGTTGGAAATTAGGCCCTCTTCTTTCAGCTTTAAATTCTCTAAAAAGAGTCCGGGACGGCGGGCAGCTGAAGCAGCCAAGAGAAACGGGACTGAAGCCAATATGGATGATCATGAATAGTAGAATTAAAGCACGTATGGTTTCGCAGGACGGGAAGACACAAATGGCACTTACAGACCTTAAATTCAATAATTTGATAAATCCTTTCATTTTATTAAGGATTTCAAAATTTGAATCGATTAAACTGTCTTCCTTGTACTATTTGAAATCTAGTTATGCCTGATTTTGACCCTAGATGCCGTGCAACAGTGCATACATTTTGGATGGCGTGATAGCTTTTTCTTGCACCTTTTGTTACCTGTTTCCAATAGATTGCTGTAATGCCTGCAAAAGAAGTTGTCATTGTCAAAAGGGTTCTTATTTTTCGTACAAATTCAAATATTCTGTATTATAGATTTTTCTTTTTGTTTAAGCGTGTTTAATTAGCCTTCCTTAAAATACAATACACTAGCAATTGCCCCAAGGAAGGTGCAATAATACGTCGTGAAGGTAGCCTAACCAGTATAACCTATTAATTAAAAAAGAACATCATTGGGAAACACATAAGAATTCCTGTTCACCCACCAATCTATTTTGAAACTATTTGATAGTTTAGAAAAAGGCCTGTCTGATGAGGAGTTAGTGGATAACCTAGTGGAGAACTATGTTCACATTTGTCTCAAACATCTTGGTGCCAAAAACTTTACTTCATGTCAAAAATTCTTCAAGATATATGAAGGGAGAGAAAAACTGTAGTTACGAAGAAAATATATTTGTTGCACTTAACTTTTAGTGGAGTTAACATCTTCAAACCTAGGAAATTGGTAGATATAGAAGATCTACATAATTGTTATCCTTGGAATCCAAGGATAAAAAATTACAAGTTACGTGAATATGATTATTATATAATGATTGGATGCTATGAGGGTTGGTTTGAAGGTCATTGGGGCTTTCAAGAATGATAATGTAAGAAATATAGAATTCCCAATGCGCCTTGTTTTTAATGATAAGCAGCCTCTTCTTGGTTATATTGATGGTGTTTCAATACAATACAATATGTTTCATACATCTGCATGTCGGTTATAAATGATATCTAAGTTAATTCTTACAATTAACTCGAAAACTCAGAAATAATGGATTGAAAACTTAAAAACTTAAAGGGGTCATTGTATCACATAACAAAGTTGAATGCAATGAAGAGATTGTAATTAACTAGCACACTCATATAGTCTAGTCTAAAGAAATTATAATTAACTAGCACATTCATATAGTTTATGGGTGGATCATCTCCATAAAGATTAAATGGCTGAGAAATATCCATGGAATGAAAAAGAATTTGATTTTTTTTGGTTTTAATTCTTCATATTTTTCTAGTTAAACTAGTTCAAGTGAGTTATCCATAGTTAGCTACATGTTATCACTTAGTGTTATCCATTTATTAATTATCAACTTATATATATATAATGTTAGCCATGAGGTGTAGCTCATGCGGTCTCTGTTTTTTTCTTCTTTATGTTGGAATACTCAAATAGACTAGGCGAAAAAAATTAGGAGATTGTTTTGTTATATTTGGAGATGTTTTTAATTTGATATTTTTGGGTGGATAAGTATATATGTATTTTTTCATTGTATAAATATGAAATAACTAGCAATTTCCCCAAGGAAGGTACAATAATACGCCGTGAAGGTAATTTTTAGCGGGTAAGTGAGAACAGGTAGTCTAGTATCTATCATTGGTTTATCATTGCCTAACCAGTATAACCTATTAATAAGAAAAAGAACATCATTGGGAAACACATAAGAATTCCTGTTAACCTGCCAATCTATTTTGAAACTATTTGATAGTTTAGAAAAAGGCCTCTCTGATGAGGAGTTAGTGGATAACCTAGTTGCCTACGTCTTTGTTTGCACTTTCACCGTATGAAGCTGAAGTGAGAACTTTGTTCACATTTGTCTCAAACATCTTGGTGCCAAAAACTTTACTTCATGTCAAAAATTCTTCAAGATATATGAAGGGAGAGAAAAACTGTCGTTATGAAGAAAATATATTTGGTGCACTTAACTTTTAGTGGAGTTAACATGTTCAAACCTAGGAAATTGGTAGATATAGAAGATCTACATAATTGTTATCCTTGGAATCCAAGGATAAAAAAGTACAAGTTACATGAATATGATTATTATATAATGATTGGATGCTATGAGGGTTGGTTTGAAGGTCATTGGGGCTTTCAAGGAAAATTTTAAAGAATGATAATGTAAGAAATATAGAATTGCCAATGCACCTTGTTTTAATGATAAGCAGCCTCTTCTTGGTTATATTGATGGTGTTTCTCAAGAGAGGGGAAGAAAGTGTGAACTAACACTCGAGGTGAATTGCTTGCTCTATGGGCGATTTTGTTGTTTGCTTGTAGTAAGTAAATCTTCTTTTTGTAAATTGTTGGGACTCTTAAATTGTTATTGACTAGTCTATGCAAAAGGATCAGTTATAGGTGGGTTTGTTGGATGGATGGAAAATCAAGATGAGAAATCTTCATTTAGCATTTGCACGCTTGCAATTTCAACATGTGTATGGTGAATTCAATGCAATTTCAAATGTGTATCTTGAATTCAATGAGGAAGTAGATTTCCTTTTGAAGCAAGCATTCTCGAGGTTGGAATGGAAGGTTTTATTTTATTTGTGGAACTAGTTGAATGAAGGGAGATTTCTTAAGGATACATTCGAATATTTTAAATTGTTGTATTTAGACTTATGATGAAAAGTTTGAGACTTACCGGCCTTTTTGAAGCTAAGGATGGTATTTGGAACTTGTAATAATTTTCTTTTTATATATTTTGCTGAGTCATTTAATATAGATGATAAGGTAGTTTTTGTTGATTTTGGCTTTCTTGGAAAGGCGAAGTTGTATAGACTGTCTCGTGTACAATTTTCCAGTTGCAGATATGAGATTGATAACAAAAGTACTTTGTTTCGTCTTCTTTTCAATGCAATTGGTGGCACTCAATTTGGAGTTCTAAAACTTTAGGTATAACAATTTTACCTCAGACACTTGTTTAAGGCTAATTTTTGGGCTATTCAAATCGCTTGACTTACATCGTGTGTATCTCCGAAATGGCAACGATCGAAAAGTTGAAACTTGGACACAAGTTGCTTTGCTATGCCCTTTTTTTAACTTGTGAGTTTTGGACCCTGAGGTGTCATAGAAAAAATGGGAGTGAAAATGCCAAAATGGCTAATTTGAAATGTGAAATTTTCAGAATCTCTCTCAAATACTTGATCCCAACTTGGTCTTAGGTCTCTCTAAATCACATGCAAGTATTTATGACATGAAACTGAAACACATGAGATCAATTCACTTCTTTTAACCAATATAGCAATCACACATAAAAATTGACACAAAAGTTTTTGGTCTAATGACCCTGGAAAAATACTTGCTAGAAAACCAGTGAGAGATTTAATAGCTTTTATTATCTTCAAGCAATTTACAATTGGTACAATAGATCAATCCAACATAGACTTATCTCTGAGCCAAAAGGCTTTGATACACAAGTCTAATCTCTGAAGGATAGTTGGGTAGTGTTCCCCTTAGACTGAGTGCGTCCCTCTCTCTCTGAAGTTTCTCTTTGATTAGGGCCTCTCACCCCTCTACAGTTGGATCACTGTCTCGGTGATTCCCTCCCTCTTAGATTGATGAACTCTATCTAAGGTTATAGTTATGACAATATGGGTTTCTTTAGATCATGGAGAGAGATTTTTGAGATATTTTTATGAAAAGCATAT
>LPNX010390437.1:767407-788258 GCA_001517045.1 Pseudotsuga menziesii
ATAACAGAAACTATGACTTGTTCCCTTGGTCCGACATTGAATTCAGGTACATCGACCTGTCCTTCTAGTTGTTTCAGTTCACCTTATTGAAGAACATAAGTTTCAGGAGTGCTTTGAAATAACAAAATGATTGGAAGATGTATTAGGATTAGGAAGATAGTTCCCAACAGAAATGACACCTTTCGTAATATTCCCATCTTTACCTTTCTTTCTAGGATCTTGGTTGGAATTTGTTGCTTTCTTATCTTGAGTCCACTGGTCATCCTTTTCATTTTGTATTTCCTCTTCAGATTTTTTCTTGCAGTTACGGGAAAAATGACCATAACCATGACAAAATCGACACTTAAAAAGGAATTTTCTCACACTCCAGTTCTTATATGTAATACCGGTCAGTTATTGTAATCTTGATCGCCTCTGGAAGTCCAACCTCCAAGTCAACTTCAATGCAAATTCTAACGCATGAATATTGATCTTTCCTTTCTTCTCCGTCAATGTAATTTCCAATCTTGTTCCCATTGGCTTCCAGAGAATCCGAGTTCCAACAATGAAGAGGTAAGTGGGGGAGTCTTACCCAGACAGGGACTGCATATGGAACATCCTGGGTAGGGTCAAAATAAAGAGTCCATTTGTTCAGGTAAAGACCCTGAGGGCCCATGAAGTATGGTGCATTTCGAAAGATGAGGTCACGGTCTTCAACTGAATCAAACACAAAAACAAAGTAGCCTCTACCAACGAAGTGACTTTGGATGCCTTCAGCTACTAAGGGCCTCTAATTTCTCTGAACCCAACTATTGATAGCCTTAGGATAAGGCCAGAGGCCAGTGAATTTCTCGATGAGCCCACACTCAGTAAGATTGAGGGCCGATCGACAGATCCTATCATCAAGTAGTTCAATGGAGGGGATGCCAACCTTCTTCATAAATCTCTGCGATGGACCCCCTTTCCTCTTACCACATGATGCAACCAATATTTTAAATGCGACCAATTCAGAAGGAAGAGGAGTAGGAGGGTCCCCTCCAACATCCATGAGCAAGCCACCAAAGAGAGGAACGATCTTCTTGGAGCAAGAGACCTCAAAATAACAACAACCTGAAGGCAGAGCACACCAGATCTTCTTGGAGGGAGAGGTAGATGATTAGGGATCACAAAACTGCAAAGACACACAAAAATTGAACCAGGAGCAGAGAAATAAGAAAGAAATCTCGATAAATTGCCGAAGGCATAAGAGAAGAGGTCCTCCACACTTTCTTGGAGCCAAAAACCTTGATCCCAATCTTAGGAGACTGACTCTAAACTTGAGAAAGATGCACAAAGACATGCAGCAACTAATCTTGCAAACTACTGAGCAGGTGATCCAGAGAAGATCCAACCGACATCAGTAGATAAAACCTGAAGAATTTCACAATCCTCGACTGAGCAACTTCAGGCAAATTCCAGGAGTAGCAAGCCAGTAGAGAAAATCTAAAGCCTCTCTAAGCAAGGGATGAACGCAGGCTAAAGAAAACCAAGAATCTTCTTGGAGCCCAAAAAAAATCAAACCATCCACCAGGATCCGACTTATAATATATTTTAACAATCTCAAAAAAATGTGATTAATATTTTTCATGGGAATATAAAATTATGTGTTTTTTTGTGTTTTAAATGTTTTTACTTTGATATGTGTTTAACTGTATTTAAGTAGATAAGTATTTATATCTTACAATTTTGGAGTGAACTATCATTTATGGGTTTTCATCTATGGACAAGAATGAGACAAGTGTATTGTCTAGGTTTATTCTGTGGGTGTGGTTCAAAATTCATAATTAACAATTTACTAAAAGATAAATAAATTAGTTAACATGTGATAAGTGTAGTTCATGGTAGTTGAAAAAATTAAACTTCAACTTCAACCTAATAATTAAAACTCCAATCATGTGATTCTTAAATACAACTATTAGCTTAACTCCAATGATTCTATAACTATTAGCTTAACTTCAATTCTAATCACAGCTATATTGGATAACTATTAGATTAATTATTATAACTTCAATAGTGATACAACTATTAAATTAAATTTTAGATGGACTTGATAATAACAAACTATTCGATGAACACTTAGTTGTACTCCAGTGATTGCATTTCTTAGCCTGCCAAGTTGACCTTCATTGCACTGAAACCATGCACCACCCATTAAGCTTTCCATTTGATAGCGTAGAATCATGAGAATAATCAATTAGGTAATGTGCTCAAGGGTGATAGGCTCAATGCAATCTATAAATATGAATAAGAAAGGGTGAGGGTTTTCAAAAGTTTTTGTTTTGATCTAGATTCCATCAGTCGGTGAGTCTATAACTTCCATTGAATTGTTTATTAGTAATTTATTATAGATCTTTCTATTAGTAATGCATTATAGATCTATGTATTAGTAATATTTTCAACACATTCTTGAGGAAAAAAACATTATTGAGGTGTCAAATATATGTGTATTCCGAACATATTAATCTTATTAATATGGTTGTTGCTAGTATAATGTTCACTTTTATTTTTTCTAGCTTAGTCTTTTTTTACAGCTAGCACAACCACTTAATTTGTGGTTGGTGAACTAAGATAGACTGCAAGTACCACAAAGTTATATGTTATCCATGTGTCAACTACCAATACATCCTAAATTATATGTTATGCATGCATTCATGCATTAGCTGCGAGTTATCTATGCATGAGCTACCAGTTATCCATTCATCAACTACGAGCTATTTTTTATTTTTTTTATAATTACATCGACAGGTGTTTTTTTTTAGATTTTGGGAGTGGACAAGCACATATGATTTTTCTAGATTGCACGAGTATGAGATAAGTGTATTGTCCAGATTGATTATATGGCAGTCGTCACAAATCCAAAATAAATAATTTAAAAAAAAATAATATAAAAAATAATTGATACATGATAACGAATAGTTGATGCATGGATAAATTCTAGCTTATGAGTTGATAAATCACACTTTGGGAGAGATAGCTCATTTAACTAGAATAAGAAGAGAACTAGTAACTCATAACTTTTAGTAGCACTTAACTTATGACCTATCGGTGTTCACCAACCACAAGTTAAGTGGTTGTGCAAGTTGTTTATTTCGAATTTCAAACGACTTCCATAGAATCAATCTGGACAGTACACTTGTCTCATCCTCGTGCAATAATGGAAAAGCATAAGTCGTAGTCCACCCAAAATTATAAAACTAACACACCCACATAGTTTGTGGTTGGATTACATCGACATGGATCAAATGGTTGAGAGATAACGATGGAAAGGAAGACAACTTGGAATTTTTTTTATCCATTCATGAGCTACCTGTTATTGTTTATATTCTTTTTTTTATATAATTATCTATTTCAAATTTTGAACGACTTCCATAGAATCAATCTGGACAGTACACTTCTCTCATCCTTGTCCTTAGATGAATAAACATAGGTCATAGTCCACCCCAAATCTCAAATAACTAGTACATCCACTTAACTCGTGGCTGGTGAACACCGATAGGTCACAAGTTAAGTGCTACTAATAAGTTATCAGTTACTTATTTTCACTTATTCTAGTTAAATGAGTTATCTCTCACAATCATCTTTCACAAAAGACGAGTTATCCATGCATCAGTTAGAATTTATTCATGCATCAACTACGAGTTATCCATGCATAAACTACGAGTCATCCATGCATCAATTATTTTTATATTCTTTTTTTAATAATTTTTATTTTGAATTTGTAACGACTGCCATAGAGTCAATCTGGACATTACACTTGTCTCATCCTTGTCCATCGATGAAAAAGCATAGGTGCTTGTACACCCCAAAATCTCAAATAAAAATACCTATTGATGTAAAAACGTGTATCGACGTAATAAAAACACCAATGTAAATATAGTAATTAAAATTAAAAAAGTTGTGATTAATTTTTTCTTAGAATATTAAACTAACACAACCACTTAATTTGTGGTAGGTGAACTCTGATAGACCATAAGTTAAGTACCCAAAAAAATATGTTATCAATGTGTCAATTACCATCCCACCAAAAATTATATGGTATCCATGCATTCATGCATCTTCTACAAGTTATTTATTTATCAACCTATTACCGGTTGAAATGGCAGGTTATTGCCATTGGTAAGCATATGCAGAACAAGTGACCATTTTCACCTTAGTCACTTTCCCTTAAGTAGTTTGGAAGGAGTAACTTCCTAGGGGAGAGCCCTATGTGACTCTGCAAAAGACACTAAACACAAATATATCTCTCTGAGTATGCGAATGATCAATGGCTAATGGAGTCTAATTCAAGAGTGAATAATGTGTCTCTCAGATAATTAAGTATTGTTATGCTAACTCTAACCATACAATTATCTAGTTGTAGGCAATAAATAATTAACTAAAAATAATATCCAAACATACAAATAATTAATAACCAAATAATAAGTAACATGCAAATAATAATTCAACTATGCAAATAATAAAATGATATCTAAATAATTAAAAACAAGTTAATGCATATACTTAATAAACATTAATAAAACACGCAATATTTATATTTCTCAATTTAAATCGATTTTAGACTTAAAGCATAATTGTTATTGAAAAACATTAAACAAACTCTAAGCTATGTTAAATATGCAACTAAAATACTATTAATAAAACCTTGCAAATTAATAATTATTCCTAATTTTTAAATCAATTTGTAAGACATTTAACTATTGTAAATCTCACATTTAATAATACTATTTCCCATGCAACATGAGCGTTTACCTAACCCTATCTAGATCGGTTGTAGGGTGGGAGAGTTAGAAACGCATGGAGGGGCTAAGAGTTGCGCATAAATAAGGAATCCCGTGAGAGCAAAGGGTTGCGAAGGAGGAAGTAGTAGAGGGATGGAAGCGAAGGCATGAAGACAGTGGAGGTATAAGAGAATGAGAGGAGCAATGAACAAGTGGAGCAGCGACATCCACGAGCTGGAGGAAGCATGAGCTGAAGGTGGAGCTGCTAGGAAGGTTTGGGTTGCGGCTGCAGCTCAGAGGAGGGAGAGCTCACGCGAGGAGGTGGAGCGACGCGAAGGAGTTGGAAACACATGGAGGGCATGCTGGAGGGATGGTTTTCCAGAGGTGGAAGAATGATTGGGATGGAGATAATGAGCTGAGGAGCAAGCTGGTTTGCGCAGCTAGAAAGGAGAGTGGAAGGCCCGCGTAGATGGTATTGGGATACAGTGCAAAGGATAGAGCACGACCAAGGAGGTGGAATGTGGACCTGAGGTAGCAACATGAACTGTGCGAAGATTGAAACAACCAGAAGAGGGAAGAGAAAGGAAGCTGCTGGCTAGTGAGGGTGTAAGGTAGCTGCGGGGAACAAAGAGACTAGCTTCCTAAACAAACCCAAACTAACCTAAGGAGCTGAATTTACTAACCATAAACCATCCTAGGAACTAACTTTAACCTAATAAATGAGCTAGGATAAGAAACTAACCTAAACCTAAATATGAACTAGAATAACCAGGTTTTGTGAGAGAAAAGTGTGAAAACCTAGGAAAACCCTAGCACAAGCCCAACCTGGCCTAGGGTTTCTGAGGAGGAGCGCTAACCTAGTGAGGAAGGATCCTAGGTTAAACTAGTAGCCTAGAAAAACTAAAAAGAAACCCTAGGAAAATCTCACAAGGAGATGTGTCATCGCTTGCTAAAGTGATAAAAGGAAGGTAAAGGCCTATCCTAAGAAAAAGTGTAGCTCTAAGGCTACCACCAAGACTCAGACATGCACATCACCAACGTCCAACAAAAAGGTAAGAAGCATGAATTCCTTGTGCTTGTGTTCATCCAACAAATCAAAGCATCACGAAAAGGAGATATTCACCAAATAATTGCCAAAACACAACTTGCATTAACGAGAAAACTTCCTCACTAGGAGCACATCTATCCAGAGAAAACCCTAAGTAGGGTACAAAACAAGTGCATAATGATTTATCCCAATAGTTCTGATTTAAAGTGAAAGTTAGAAGATCTATTTATATGATCTTACACTCACTTATCCATGCTTACATGCCTTAAAACAGGTAAATTAATAATTATTAACTGTCAACTTAAAATTATAAGAAAA
The DNA here is from genome assembly GCA_001517045.1 of Pseudotsuga menziesii. Lineage (NCBI taxonomy): Eukaryota > Viridiplantae > Streptophyta > Pinopsida > Pinales > Pinaceae > Pseudotsuga > Pseudotsuga menziesii. The sequence continues at coordinate 773,510 of LPNX010390437.1, forward strand.
TAATAATAAAATATAAAGTATGGTAGGCTACATGGGGGTATTTGCATCCCTAGGTGCCAAAACATGCTCAAATAAGTGAATCACTCTAAACAAAAGGCCAAAGCAGGCTGGAGGGAGGGAGTTATGTCCCATCTAACCCCTAGAATGCTATAAATTTCCTCAATGCCCTCTTTAAAGCATGGAAATGACCTGGTATGGAGGATGCCTTCCTTTGAGGAAAGAAGGTTAGGGAGAGCAAGGAACCACTAACCGAAGGGATAGGAGGGTGTATGAAGTGGACACGACTGAATATGAGTGTCTCATAGTTGAAGCATAGGCCACCACAGTGTGTAATAAATGAATGGGTCCATGAGACCCAGTAGTCAACATTTAGTGGCCCCAGACACCAACCTTGATGTTAAATTCTGTGTAATGGGAAGTCAACAATGCCATTAAGCCATAGTTCCCTTAAAGGGGGACCAAAGGGTCCGACCATGAACACGATGGCTCATTAACACCCCTCCTGGTCAAAAAAATTGGCCCTCTCTCCCTGGGGTACACCTGAAGGTGCACTGGGTACAAGTGCATCATAACACTGGCTCCAACTACGCGACAAGTGCTCTTCTTGGGAGTGCTCAAGAACCTATGAATATATTGGTACCTGTATACCTTCACACATATCAAATTCCTCATAAATTAAAAGCATCTAGATGCAGAGTCGTGAGAATACTTACCTTATTTATCAATCAGTCGTTCTCAATCAGAGCCCGTGATAAAATTTCTTTTCGAGCGCCAGTGTTAGGGTTCTTTTAATACGTTACATGACATAAAGAAATGATTAGAATACTTCTAAATCAGGAGTCGTTCCAATACTTACCTTCTCGATAAGGGAGTAACTATAATATTTACCTTGTTTATCGAAGAGTCATTCTAATACTTACTTTTGAAATAAGGGAGTAAAGAAAGGACTTACCTCATTAATAAAGGAGCTGAGAGATAGAAGAAAAAGATAAAATGCAAAGGAGCGAAGCTGCTTTTCCTTCATAGGGCAAGGTTTAGGTATATTTTTGGCCTTCCCCTCTAAGAAGGGGGGTTATTATATATTCTCAAGGATGTGAATACCTACCCTTATGGGTAAAAGATCGCCTCCTCCAGACGTGATATAAGTTTCATTCTGCCCCACACTTTCCTCTATACTATATGCTTTCTTCCCCGCTTCCCCCCCCCCGTTTTAATTAGTATTATTTGTATTCTTACCTTCTCCATATAGTTGGGTTTATATAATGTATACTTAGGTTATCCTCCACACACTAAGTGTGGACTCACTTACGCGCCTACTCCCCTAAAAGGCTCCTCCCTCTATAGCTATTATTTTATCACCTCGTCACCTTAGCAGTCCTCTAGGATCCCTACTCTCCCAAGCCTCATAAACTAGATAAATTGCTCCTTAAGTGCTCCCTCCATCTCAATAGTAGCTACCATATAGGTATTTTATTGGGATAGGAGATTAGGATCACTATTTCCCCAATAAAACTAGTAAATTATTCATGTACTTGTTTCTCTAGTGAGTATAAGAATAAATCCAATAAAACCCAAAGGTTTGGATTCGGTCTCTCCTCAATAACACTAGTCAGAGGCTACTGGGACGGGCTTGCTACTCATTGTCTGCCAGTCACCAGAAAGATAATAAAGTTTTCTAAACTAGGGTACCCATGAAAAGGAGGCCCTAGCCACGGAGGAACAATGATTTGTATGAGGTAAAAGTGGTTTAACACCATAGTCCATGGATGAAAATTTGATCCTAGGGTTTAATGACAGATAAGGTATAAGTGCAAAGTTAGCAATGAGGTCCAAATCCTACCTTATATGTGACAGAAAACAACTTTTTAATGATCCCCGACTTGCTTTAGTTAGTTTGTATTGCGGAGGAGAGGGCCAACATCGACCAAAGGAATAACCATGACCCTCTCATTACCAAAATGACCTAGACTTTAAATGTGGCTGGGAGAAACCCTAGACAACTCCAACAGTCACAGAGAAGAATTCCTAACCCCATCCTCAACTAACAGAGGAGAAATGGTTTACATGGGATAAGAACCAGAAGAAAAATGATGGAAAGGAAGAGAACATGATTTCATATGATGGTCATACTTCAATACTTGTGACATATGATGCAAAGGAAATGCACCCCAACATAGTTAAGTTTTTGGAGATAAGATGAGCCTAATTTTCCTAATTGAAATCTGCGGCAGTGATTGATTCCCTAGTGTCAATATTTACATGGATGTGCGTCATTTTCATGACCATAGAGCTCTAAAATATTATATTAGCTTTGATAAATGACCTCAACACCTGTCCAACTAGAAAAAATATTTGTTTACTCCATAGATATGGTAGAAAACCAATGAGAAGAGACCAAATGTGTCTTATGCATATATTCTCTCGCCTAGCATCAAAGAATGATGTCCATAATATATTCATAATAGAAAAATGCTAAGTCCAAACCCCAACCAATATATTGGATGCATTTTATGAGGACCAAAAAATAGCTCTCACCCAACCCCTAGCTAGAACATAGAAATCCATAGAATAACCAAGAAACTTATCCCAATGGTTTCCTATCCACGACTTCAGGGTCTTGTGGCCGATATTCCGATTAACGAAATGGCCTACCACAACTATTTTAGAAAGGGAGATAACCTCGCTCATGGGTACAGAATCTCCTAGAGCCAAATTTAACGACCTATTCTTCAGCTACAGATAGGGTTTCAAGTAAGTCTCAGAATCCAAAGAAACCCTACCCTGGTTCAAACTAGGAGAAAAACGGTCCACGTTCACTCCCCTTAGAATGCATACTCACGTCAAATCCAAAAACGCTTTATAACATATAATCTTAATTTATTAAAGGAAAAACACCATATCTTATCTTGCTCATAAAAGCGAGTCTATGTCCCATTGAGATCATGACTATGAATAGGTACTTAATGTACAAGAAAAAGATAAACAACATGGGAAACCAGAGTCTTCCTAACATTACTTCATTCTCTAGTCCAAACAACCCGTGGCTTCAGTGAGGTTCACTTAAAGATGCTATGTCTTCACTAAATCATTGGGAAGTCGAGGAAGAGGTCACTATTAAGATATTTAGACACCCAGGAGTTAGTTAAGATCAACTGGGTATATTTTTTGTTTAGGTAAAGTGTGTTTATTTACTATGCATCAGTATGAATTTGTACTTATGTAGTTTGATGATTATAATATGTTCTAGACATAGACTGATATAATTTCATCTTCACCTCGATATTAACCACTATTGATCCATGGCTTAGCATTTGATTGTTCTATGATCTCTATTTAAAAAAAATGGAGGGTCATTTGCTTGATGATCGATTGTGAGAAAATCATTGTTACATTCTTTTTCCTTTACATAATAATATTTCATCGAGTCGTAACTTGGTTGGGGATGTGGACTTTCCCTCTTCTAGGGTTTTAACATTATCAAAACTTGGTGTGTTGATATATGATGTATTTTTGTGAGTGGTTTCTCAAGTTGTTCAATATTTTTGGAATATATTTTGTTAGTCAAGCATGGTATCAGAGAACTTATGAAGTCCTGCTATTGTTGTTAATCAAGATCATGAGCTGGTGTAGGCATTTGCACCAAAGGATTTATGGATTCGTCTATTTCTATGTATTTATGGGTTGAGAGAGGTGTCCCATTGCATCCGAATCACTTCTTTTAGCTTGAAATGATTTTCATTTCACTCAAAAATGTTTTCATTTTCCTAATACACGACTATTTTATTAGATCTAGAGGTATACTATCTACATTTATAGATTTTTAAAAAATATTTCTCATCTTCTTCATATCCTAGCATAGTTTTCTATTTTATTCTCGGTTTGTCACCTTTTTTATATGTGTATGTTTTTTTTCATGGGTTATGTGCCAACTCAACAAATAAGAAACATAGTATAAATGGTTCTATTTATTGCATATAGTATTTTCAAATAAGTTAACTAGGGACTAACCAAAAATTCGAGAAATTTCGATTTCAGGATTTCGTTTTTGTTTTATTTTGTGTAGTTGTGTAAATTGTATTGCATACCAAAAAGCAATTTTTTTTAGCGAGGAAACCCAGATCCCAACAACAACAACAATACAACGCCACCCACATTCTCCTCTATGATACTACTAAATATTTTGGTTAACCCATTTGGTTGAAAGTTACTTTAATAAGTAAGAGGTCTTGGGTTTGAGTCCTTTTGTTACATTTTGTAAAATTTCATGTCACTTTAATTTATAAAGTAACTAATTTGTAAAAGTGTTCTTACTTGTGCTATAATAGCGGGTAATTTATTTAAGTAACTAAATTGTAAAAGTGTTTCTCACTTTGTTATAAAATTGGTTCACTTTTCAAATTATTTTGAAGTTGGTATGGGGGATAATTCTTTATTGCATTTATTGTTCCAATTATCACCATGTGGATCAACCTTTTCCTACCACGTGGTTGCTTGGTTCCTTTAATGCCTTTCTACAAAAGGGCATAACTTTAACATCCAAAGTCTATTTTCAGCGTTGCTTTTTTAAACTACCTATTGTTTGAAGATCTTTGTTCCTTTGAAGCCATATTACATGCATATTTTAATATGATAACTCCAAATGATATTATTCTTACTACCTACTACTCATAGAGATCCACTATGGAAGGTGTCCTATGAAGTAGGGGACTTTACCGGATTGCCTTGGGAAAAGAAACAACCCCCATTGATGCTAACAAGAAAATAAAATGGGACAATAAAAGTGAAGAATCACATTGATTAATCACGATGTCCATCTCTCATGAGTTACAATTCCACCTTCAAGGAATTGTTGCACTAGATGTAGCTTGGGAGAAGTTAGAAACCATATTTGGTAAACATAATAATATTCGAGGTTATCGGCTTGAAAATGAATTGGTTATTTTAAATCCAAGTGATTTTTCTTACATTCAAGACTATCTATCTAAGTACAAAACGTTTAGACACCTAGTTGAAGAATACAATATAAAATGGAAGAAAAACACTATATTTATCATATTCTTACTAAGCTCAGTCTTGCTTATTATGTTTCTGTATTTACTTTTTAATCCATGAAAAAAGCTCTAGGAACTAACTATTTAGAATCATCCCTATAATCCTCTTTTGGTGCCTTGAATTGAGAGCAAGATAAACTCTTACATCTTGAAATGATAAACATTGTTCATATATCTAGCAAAGCTTTAGTAGTACAACAAAATGATAAGTCCATGCAACCAAAAAAAACTACTTATATATTTAATGTTAAAATTGACATTTAAATTAAAAAAAGTTAAACAATATTATTTTTGAAATTTTTTACTAATATTTATATATTATCATTAAATTTTATGACTTTAACTCGTTTAATAAAGTTGAGGAAGACAACTTTTAATAATACAAAACAATTTTAAATTTTAATATGAAACTAACACAATATCTTATATATAAATATAAAAACACAAATTACGTCAATAATATTAAGTTGTTAAAAATATTAATGCAGACCTATTAATTTAAATCGATTTGCTTTTGTTTTTTTATATATATACACCCTAACAATAAACAATACTTTTCATTTAAAAAGTCTTCAAATCTCTTTGAAATTTTTAGGTCATTGGTTTGGAAATTTAAGCCTTCGAGTTTTATATCTCGTTCAAATCCCAATTTCAGTTTTCCTTACATTGGTTACATGTTAAATGATTTGTTGATTGGTTACATGTTAAATGATTTCTTGATGGGTTTGAAGAGAGGATATTGAATACTCATGACTCCATAATGCTTATGGTATATATTAATTGGGATTATTTTATATATATATATTTGTAATTTTTTAAAAGTTGTAACAAAACACAATTAAATATTGTAATAGATGGAATTAAAAATATGTAAATACAAAAAATTGCATCCTAATAAAGACATAACTATAAGGAATAATTTTTGTTTAATCTGAAAAGGGAAAAGTTAAAAAGAAAATAGAAGGAAAAAATTCAGAAAAGTTGTAAAATAAAAAAAAATCTATTTAATAATAACTTCGTAAGTGATTTGATTGGTTTATTTTTTAAAATATTGTAATGTTAAGTAAAAAAAACTATAACACATTTTTCATTTCGTTATTTCTTCATTATTTGAATTTACTAGGTATGACATTCACTCTTTATCTAAATAGTGTGGCAATATTTTTTTAAGAATATAGATTACTAATTATATCACCACAATGCAATTACTTATATCACCACAACGTAATCACTCGGAATTAGAATTAATATATACATGAAATATTTTGTAAGTATGTTTATGGTATTGTCACGGGTGATAGGTGTAAGAGGGATAATTTTTTATCAAGAGGAAAAACAATCAACTCGTTTCCAATAATGAAGTAGAGTGGTTGGCTCTCCTTCAAGGATTGGCAATAGTTTCTAAATAAAAAAATCCTTGTCTAATGGTTATTGGTGACACCAAGCAAGAGATTAGAAGATGTGCCGGGGTACACAACAAGTACATCAAATTGTGGAAGGATTTATAAGCGTATATCGCACCTTGACAGACCTCCACTGATAAGTTTTTATCACATGAAAAGAGAAAACAATGGGTTAGATGATAAGATTGCATACAAAGGATTAAGAAATGAGCAAGGCATGGTTGTTTAATTCCAAGGTAATTAAATGTGTTCCTTAACCTTGAGGACCAGGAACCATTCTCATAGGTATAAGAAGGATAATTGAGAAAAAAGATAGGATTATGGGGGTGTACCCCATACCCACCCCAAACCTTCCTTGTTCCCTCCTTTGAGTGGGACACTTCGTAAGCCACCTAGAACTGAAAAATAATTATTTTTATTTATTTAAGAAAACATTATGTTAAAAGTTATTGTAAAGTTTTTATGACCAAGTTGGTGAAGGATGACTGTAATTGAATATTTTATTTCTTTAAATAATTAAATGAAGAGACACCTATCCAAAGGAGACTGTTGAAGAGTGCTTACTGGACCACTAGGAGGAATGAGCAGCCGTAGAAGGCTAAATGACAAGTGGCAGCACTGGCATTTCACTTTTTAGCTGTTGCAGGAAGCAAAATCCCTAAAATTGTGGTCATGTTCCCTAAGAGAAGGAACTAAGCAGGTAGCTCATTTAATTACAAAATTGACCCAAAGACCTAGGCAATCTTATAAATACCATCGAATGGAGCAGGAGGCTCATTGCATTCTATTCCAAGTGATTAGACCCTTGTGAATTGCTGCAAACTAAAATGTCAGGCACATAAGAGGAATTTGATGAGGGGATAACTAAAGTGAAATTGCTGAGAGTTAAGTCTGCTAGTGAGTTTGTTAAGTTGCAGATATTTTTGTGTGGTTTGTTACACAACGTCTTCGTCTTGATGGTTTAGTGAATAGGCTTGGAGGTCCTAAAGCAAGTGATCTTGGCTACTTTCAGGAGACGGTTGGGAGGAATAGTCTTCTTTGGGTGTTTGTCCCCCTTCTACAATTATCCAGGTTTTAAGTTGTTTTGTTTATTATCTGTAAAATTACTTCATATCTTTATTTACAGGTTTAGGATGGTTAAGAATTTATCTGAACTAAGTAATCATTACTAAATTGGAATAGAAAGAGAAGATCTTATTTTATGAGTATTATTGTAAAGGATGCTACAGTTTTTACTTCTATAAAGTAAATGGCAATTTGTAGATTATCATAGAATTTCTCTGTTCATATTTACAAATAATATCATAACCAGTCTCTAAGTTTATATTACTGTTTTTTCTTAAAGCTCCATATCATTAGCAGGTAGGTTTATTCTAAGATAATACAGTATTCTAATGCCTAAAATCACAAGTTCTCTATCTAACATTGAGACTTAGGGACATAGTTACAACTAAAAGTCTTTACTAATATGAACCATTACTAAAGGTCTATTATAAACACCAACATTATTATTACAGACAACAAGGTTTAATAAAGGTTAGATAACTACTTTCAAAGTTTTCAAATGTAAATATTGTAACAACCAACCTCCTTAAGGTATTCCTTCACGAAACCCTCATTAAATTATTAATATGTACATTATATAAATATATAAAAAAACCTAATAAGCAAATCAGTGTTGAACTAAATAAATCAAGGGTTCAACCCTGTACACTTCACATTTATAACTTTTCACGACCAAAAGGGTCTTCGTTCTCACATCAAGGGTTTCAGTATAACCTAAATTACAGTAACCCTTTTTAATAAAAATTTTCACACAGGATTTGCATAAAAACCAAGTTTCCAACTGAATGGTCTTAGAAAACAAACCAAATGTCTTAACTGGTCGCAGGTCGTAAGTAGTTTTTACTCTATCTATTAACAATCAACAAATAACAAGTTATGGAGTAAAATCAAAAGAGTTAAGTGCTGCATAAGAATTAAACCATATACATTCTCGTAGGGTAAATACTGATTTTGTTCTTTTGATAGTCGTAACAACCTTATGGCTTCATCATTTTACCCAGCTAACAGGTTGCTAGTTCATAAGTTTTTTACTTAATGAATTCAAGATTACATTGGCCTCACGGCTTAAATTTTCATGATTTACAAATGCAGTGAAACCCTCATGGGAAAATATATATAGGAAACACATCATAAGAAACAAACAAATTGACAAACGATAGAGACAAAGTAAAGACCAATTTTCATTTCATAGCAAAAAATGTAGCGATTATAAACCCAGCGAAAAAATAATTTCTTAAAAGCTTGAACATTCTGTCTACAAGCTCTACAAGAGCTCAAAAACCAAAATAGGTTTCAACATTACATGACAGTCCCCTTTAGACTCCACGGTCGAAGGGATTAGTATTTTTAATGACAACTAGAAAATTCCTTAGGCCAAACAGCTAGAAGGTTACCATTTTTCCAACAAAAGAAAACATGGGAATGGGTTCTAGTCCAGGAAAACGCAGAGCCACAGAGCCACAGAGCCACAGAGCTTCAAGCTACAATGAGCAAGGAGTACGGGTACAGGTCTTACCCGAGCAATGACCCTTTTCTTCATGGAGACGGGCCCTTACCCAATGCAGAAACTCCGGTCGAAACTTTTGCAAAACAAATAATGTAGAGGTTAAAAGATGGTTTTTAAAAGGTATACAAAAAATTTGAAGAGCTTTAATGGAACCAAAAGGAACTTACCCTGCAATTTTACACAGAGGAAATAATGGCAGCAAAGACCACGACGAGAACTCCATCACCAACAACTAGACATTATTAAACCAGAGCCACCTAACAGTCATTACAAATCCAAACACAAGGTTGAATGGTGTCGAGGGCTGAGATCCTTGGCTCCTCCACCACTGAATACACATCCAAGGGACAAAATAACCCGATGCAGAGACATAATAACTCAGCGCAGAGACATAGTAACTCAGAGCCTCGGCTATTTCTAGTTTTTAAGTATTAGTTTTAATCTTGTTCTTACAAGTTTATTGAGGTCTGATAGCAAAAATATGAAGGAAAGGGTTATTTAGAGCTCGATTCATATGGATACAAGGACTGGGCGGGAACATTTTGTAAACACTTAGACTTGCTCCCTATTATGGTCGTTGGGGATTCCAAAGCAATTATCAATTGGGCAATGAACAAGCACACGCTGCACAACTTGGATCTTCAACATTGGGTCATCCAGACTAGAAGCATCATCAACAACTTTCATTCAATTTTTTTCATTCATGTCATGAGAGAGCTGAATACTGAGGCCGATCATTTGACCAAACTTGCCCTTAAGGAAGATTCGAGGAAGATTGTTTGGGAACTACTCCAGGAGGGAACCTACACTGAGCATGGCATTTTGAGCATTATTTGATCTTTTGATTAACACTAGTCTGAAAAATAGTCTCATGCTATTTCTAGTTTTTAAATATTAGTTTTAATCTTGTTCTTACAAGTTTATTGAGGTCTCATAGCAAAAATATGAAGACACGGGTTATTTAGAGCTCGGTTCATATAGATACAAAGACTAGGAAGAAACATTTTGTAACTAGGACACAACTTTTCATAATAAATAAAGTTGTCTTATTGGTGTAAAAAAAAATTACATATTTTAAAATTTTAATTTGATATTGCATACATATTATTGCATATATTTAAATTTATAAGTTTATTTATGAACATTTAGGAGGCACATAAAAATATCGTATTTATGAGATGTGATCCCGTTGTAATATGGTCTATGTTTAAATTTTGGCGTGCTCATTCTTTCTCTCTTCTTATTAATTGAGAATTACAATTGAATTGTTTGGTTAAAAGAACAATATGGTTTTAGTAATAATTTTTATTATAATAATGTAAAGTTTGTGTTAGTTGAGAATTATTAATAAATATATAATAATTAAATTATTTTATTAAAAATTGATTTAGTTATCATTTAATAACTTTAAGTAATTATTGTAAACATAATTTAAATTCAAATTTTAATATTAAAAAGCCACTCAGAATAAAGGGGAGATGTGTAATCCATTCTTTATTCAGAAGGGAGATGTATAATTCACATGGAGTTGACACCTTATATTTAAAATAAATTAATAAAAAATAATTTATTTTTAATATTAACAATAAGTAACAAGTATTTAAATGTAATTCTTTCATGTTTAATACAGAGTATATAAATGTAATTCTTTCCGATTTAATACGAAGTATTTAAATGTAATTTTTTCCATGCTTAATATGGAGTGATATGTAGTATTTAGGAAAAAATATTTTAATCAATCTTAAATAGAATATATAATAAAATATTTCAATATTAGCTTAATGACGACGATGGTGATGGTGGTGGTGGTGGTGGTGGTGGTTAACTTCCATTATAATCAATTTGGGTCTATCAAAACTCGAGAAAAAATATGTGAATTATTTGATTTGTTGTGAAATTCTATTCTTATGCTCGAAAAGCTTATAAAGAAGCATTCCTAGATCATCATAGTTTTGAGATGTTAGAGGGATCGGAAGGTATGTAATGTAGCAAACATTATGAAGGGCACTCTAATAGAAAGTGTCATTCATGCTCAACACTAATAGTTTCATAGAGATGGCGAATCCTTTCCACCCATATTGTATTAGGAGTTGGCTAGTGTCATGTTTCACTAAGTTCATGAGAGTTCAGTCTTATCTTGGTTATATTAATTTTCTTGTTTGAACTAGTTAGAATTAGTTAAAATATAGAGATACCTTTAATCTTATAGATTAGGGTTAACAACCTCCTTATAGTACCTTAATTTTCTTTTAGCCTCTATCTCTTTCTCATACCACAAGTTTTCTTTAAACTTAGATAAAATGATATTTTTAATGTTATTGATGTTTTGCAGAGTGATATTTTCCTCAACTCCTTAATGGTTTAACCAAGCCATGGCACCTTTATACTTCTGAATTTGTTCATTCTTTCTTGGGATTTACAATTATTTTCAACACCAAAATAAGCCTTCCACCATGCTTGACTTGTGATGGATATCAATTCCAAGATATTTGTAAGAAGCCACTTCCTTAAAGTTATTATTATCATAAACAAAATTACAATAAGTACAAAATTAGAATAAGTGAATAAAAATACGATAACATGAAATAAAATGTAAATAAAAATATAAAAAACACAATACAAAACAATATAATGTAATTAAATTAATAAATTAAAATAATGATATGAAAAAAGCTGATAAATAATAAAAATAAAAACAAAAGAGATTTTTTTTATAACAAAATAACCTCATTTTAATCAATATTATTTATCTTTTTTGATTTATCAATTATAATTTTTCATATATATATATATATGTGTGTGTGTGTGTGTGTGTTTTTATTTGAGATTTGGCGTGGATTAGGACCTATGCTTTTTCATCTACTCATGAGGATGAGACAAATGTATTGTTCATATTGATTTTATGGCATTAGTTTAAAATTCAAAATAAACAAATAATTACGTCAATATAAGTTTTTGTTTGAGATTTGAGATGGACTAGTGCCTATCTTTTTGAGATTGATTCTATGGTAGTCGTTCAAAATTTGAAATAAACAATTATTAAAAAGGGATATAAACTAGCATACCCACATAGTTCCACGTCGATTAAATGCTTGAGGAATCTGAAATAAAAACATCTATGACCTAATAATAACTGGTAAACAAGTAGAAATGCATGGATAACTCGTAGCTTATGAAGCATATTATAACTATTGGCTATCCATTTTTTATAATTGTTTATTTCGAATTTTGAATGACTCGCATATAATCAATCTGGATAGTACACGTGTCTCCCTCCCATAAATGGAAAAGCATAGGATGTAGTCCACGCGGCTGACCATGAGGTTTGAACATGAAACCTCATGAGGACTAAACCCCACAGAGACTGCATGAGCTACACCTCATGGCTAACATTATATATATATTTTCAGTAGAAAAAATACCAGATCTTGTTATTCTATTAAAATGGAATCAAAGATCATCTTATACAGTCATTCAAGAGATCATTCTCGAGTAAGTTCAGTCAATGAGGAGATCCTCTCTTCTATGATGATTCCTTGACTTCAGAACCTGATAGGCAAAGCACAAGCCTGATTATTTATCAGACTTTATCATCATTCTTGTATAAACAGGTCAGATATATATCTTTTCTGGAAAGAGTCAGAAACTGCATGGATCGTGAGCATACAGATAGCTGATCAGTTCTTCAATATACTTATCCCAAACATGGAAAATAGTGTGCATAATGAGCACATCACTTTTAAAATAATCGGAAATTACGATGATCAATTGTAATATCATTCATGACTTCATTGAAAGTCCCATATCCAGAGTCTAAGGTAAGAGCTTTTTTAGAGAGACTGTCCGCAGTCTGATTATGCTCACGAAAGATGTGTTTCAAGATCATTCCCGGAAAAGATTGAAGCAGATCTCTAGTCTCATCACTCCAGTGGCTCAGATGAGGAAGGTTCAGAGTGCTCTTGCCTATGGCCCAGGTAATGATGACAAGGGAATCGCCATAGATGGAGAGGATTGGTACTCCCATGTGCTTTGTTACCGTGAGAAGGGCCCATAAAGCCATCAATTCAGATTTGGTGTTAGTACATTTTCCACATGCTAAGGAGAAATGCACACTATGAGTGCTGTTAATATGTAGAACAAAACCAACCCCTCCATTGTTCTTGGCGGCTGCACCATCGAAATACCCACAGGGATATTGTCTCCTTGGAGGATCGCTAATAACTCTCAGCTTTATGTTTCTTGCAAGCACTGTATAGGAATGTGAGAGCTTTTCTGTCTGAAGAATGATCCCGTAAACTGTTGGAGGAACCTCTTCAAAAATAAACCTGTTCCCTTGATTCCAAATCACCCAGAAAGTAAATAGTGGCAGGTAAAGATGGCATAAATTCATGTTGTGAGCATGGAACCATGCTTCCAAATACTGACTAACAGAGAAACCCACATCTGTAAAATGATAAGACCGGGTACCAAAATGTTCAAAAACAACTTCGAAGACAAGTTTTGTATATTTGCAATCCATGAAAAGGTGTTGAAGTGACTCCTCATTTGCCTTGCACATAATGCAGATAATTAATAAATGGATAACACTAAGTGATAACATGTAGCTAAGCATGGATAACTCACTTGAACTATTTTAACTAGAAAAATATGAAGAACTAAAACAAAAAAATATCAAATTGTTTTTCATTTCATGGATTTTTCTCAACCATTTAATCTCTATGGAGATGATCCACCCATAAACTATATAAATGTGCTAGTTAATTATAATTTCTTCAGACTAGACTATATGAGTGTGCTAATTAATTACATTACAATTTCTTTTCATTGCATTCAACTTTGTTATGTGATACAATGACCCCTTTAAGTTTTCAATCCATTATTTCTGAGTTTTCGAGTTAATTGTAAGAATTAACTTAGATATCATTTATAACCATTCTATGAAACATATGGTATTGTATTTTAAGGAAGGCTAGTTAAACACGTTAAAAACAAAAAGATAAATCTATAATACAGAATATTTGAATTTGTACGAAAAATAAGAACCCTTTTGATAATGACAGCTTCTTTTGCAGGCATTACAGCAATCTATTGGAAACAGGTAACAAAAGATGCAAGAAAAACCTATCACGCCATCCAAAATGTATGCACTGTCGATAGGGTCAAAATCAGGCATAACTAGATTTCAAATAGTACAAGGAAGACAGTTTAATCGATTCAAATTTTGAAATCCTTCATAAAATGAAAGGATTTATCAAATTATTGACTTTAAGGTCTGTAAGTGCCACTTCCTGCGAAACCAGACGTGCTTTAATTCTACTATTCATGATCATCCATATTGGCTTCAGTCCCGTTTCTCTTGGCTGCTTCAGCTGCCCGTCGTCCCGGAATCTTTTTAGAGAATTTAGAGCTGAAAGAAGAGGGCCCAATTTCCAACCCGTAGCTGCTGTCTTCTTGTCGCAGAGTCTTCAGCTTCTTCCGTTTACAAGAAGCTCCTCCGGCAAGAAAAGCTTCTTTGGACTTAACAGCCCGCCTCTTTTTCTCTCCATCGATTTCTCCGCCTGAGATCAGAGGAGTTTCTTCCGAGTTTTCCAAACCAAAACACCGGAGTACTTCCTTTACGATTGTGCTGCTTTCCTGCACAGAGTTGAATTTTCAATGCTCAGACTCGATCAGCGTACAACAGAAGACCTACTTTAACAGAATAGTCAAATGGTTTTTAAAAT